>QEOT01123131.1:0-35847 GCA_003123785.1 Pterocarya stenoptera | reverse complement strand
AAAAAAAAAAAATTATCCTTTGCGAATATTGCATATTGCTAGATGCATATTAGGAATATTGCATCTTTATCTGTAATGAACGGGGGTAGGTAACTTTGTGCTGTATGTCTTAATGCTTCAGATGTTCATTTGATCCCAAGCGGAATCTGGGGGCATCACACCCTCCCCTCCTTTTCATGGAGGGTTGACACCTGTTACTGTATGGGCAGACTACCCCACCAGCCTTAGGCAAGGCCCGAGTGGGCCAGGTGCGACTATTTGGCCCCCACCACTTCCGGCTACCATCCAATTGTTTCTGTAAAATTGTTTTCCTCTTCTTCTTCTCTCTCTTTGATAGAGGCTTCCTGGCCCCACCCCACTTGTAAAGCAAGTCTATCGCTATTACAACCATAACGACCAAATTTTCCGTGCTGGAATAGTAATTGGCACAGTGTAGGCTACTGTACCATCCAGGGTCAAATTTCAATCCGTTCTGGCAGGGTTCTAGTATTCCAGCTAGAAGGGTAATTTCGGTCTGAAACTTGGCGTGGCATTCTCATAAATTCTTTCAAATGCATGGCCTTTTCGTAAATTCATTCAAATTCATGGCATTTCATAATTCTTCCTCCAGTTCAACTTTTTGGTTTCTCCCTTTTGCATGCAAACTCATAATCAAATTCCTAGATCTAGAGTTCATTTTTTTGCTTTGTGTCTCCACTCTCCACACTCCGATGGCCAGTTCCACATCGTCACAACTTGAGCCTCATGTTCCTTTCGCCAGTCGTAGCTCTTATTGCTTCGTCGAAGGTCGGTCCGCTTGTGTTACATATAGGTTTGGTTTGGTATTCGCCTCTTTTTCTCTTCTAGACAACTCTACTAGCATATCTGCATATTTCAAAAATATATTATAATTCTATTCTTGATCTAGTTCGGGGTTCTGCTACCATATCTAGTTTGATATTCACCTCTTTTTCTATAACAGCCCACCAAAAATTCAGTAGATGAATTTCTTTAGGCTTTAGGAATGTCTTGAAAACCCTGGAAAGGTCTCACGAATCAAACAATCACGTAGGTTTTATGTGACCAACCGCTCATTTTTATCTCGATTGGTCATGAGTTTCACCTTTGCGTTTTAAATCTTGAATTTGTGTTTTAAATTTAGCAGATAATTTTTAAAGCAAGCCGAGTATTTTTCCTCGAAACATTTTAAATGTCCAAAATTGTTATAAGTGGATGTATTTTTTGTGTTATTGGACAAAACCTAATTTTTAAAGTAAGTCTCTTTATATTTTTAGAGCCCTGAAAATAATATAATTTTAAAATATTAATTTATTTAAATGATTTTATTTCTTTAGGAATATTATTTAATATTCATTATTTTATTTTATGTTAAAACTCTATTTATTTAGATGCTTTTATTTCTCTTAAAAATATTTAGTAAGCTTTATTATTTTATTTTATGATGAAAAACATTATTTTGGGATTTTAAAAAAAATGCTGAATTTGTAAATATAGTCTCATTTCATTTCTTTACTTCTATTATTTAGTTTATTTTTATTCTCAGTGTTAATCTCTACCGTTGGATCTAGGTTAGGAACCCTTAGATGTCGAGCTAGGATTAAAACCCTAATCCCGCTGTTCCTCTCTTCTCTCTCTCCCCTTCCCTCTAGGCCGTCGCCTCCCCCCAAGCCGAAACCCAGCCCGTGATCCCTCGTCTCCACCACAACCCAAGCGCCCACTGTCGTCATTGGCACCACCCCCTCTGTGAGCACTTCGTCGCTGGCCAACCACCCCTTCCTCTCCCTTAGCCCCTCACTCTCTCACCGTTGGCCCGTCAAAAAATAGTTTTTAAGAAAAGGAGATGAGAATTACTGATCCTTTTAAAACTTTTTCTCTTTCCTTCCCAGGATATGAAAGGTTCTAACTTTGAAACTAAAACCTACTCTAGAAATATAAGAGAGAGTTTTGCAGTGTCATTAAGTTAAATAAAAAGGCTTTTTACAAAATTATCCTTTCATACGTTACATAAAGCTGGCCTAAGCTTCAGTCAATCTTCCCTTGGGCCATGTCTGTCCTGACGCTTCATCCTCATGATGTTCCTGAGAGGGGAAGGGACATATATAAAAACTAAAGTTACTCGAATACTCAGTAAGTATTACTTCATGTAGTCAAAATATACTAACATAGATTTTCAGTCATGCATTCATCATTCATCATACATACTTTACATAAACATTCATTTCATTTAAAAACATTACAAGGCAGAGGTTTTTCTTTAAAGGTTTTCATTTCTTAAAATGTTTCCCACACCTTGTACTTTCATTCATAAAGAAACTAAAGCATACATGCATTTATTCATTCATTCATTCTTTTCACTTTCCTTTGGTCGTTACACACTATTACGCCCTGTGTGTTAGGATTAATGGTCTTCATTTGGATATGGATTTCACTTGTGGTCACAGGTTGGGAATCCCTTTCAGTTAGGCCTGAGCTCTGACTCCGACAAGAGTTGGAGTCAAATTGTCCCTCTGACTTCGACTCCGAACTGGAGTCGGAGTTCGACTTCGACATCCGATTGGAGCTCCGACCTCCGATCAGAACGACTTCTTTTTTGGCACTCTGACCTCCGACTTCCGATCGAAACTCCAACCCCCGATCGGGATTGAACCGTTTGTTTCTCTACGTTTCTTACGGATTGAATTGTACGTTGGCTTATGGTGTTTGTTTTGTGTATATAGGACATTGTGGAGATAAACTAAAATGTCTTTGGGCCGCCAATACTACCATATATATATCAAAAGATTCAAAATTTTACTACCGACAAAAGAATGAAGAATCTGTTACTAACAAAAGTTTTAAGCAACATGACTCAATTGGCCAAAATCCTAATTGTAAAGAACATAATTAATATTGGAGAATATGAAAAAGAAAAAGACAAAAATCAATGCAGCCTAAATAAGATTATAAGAGTATCACGTGGTGGGTCCCTGTTTTAGTATCTGAGCACAATGTAATGTAACTACATAAATATAACTACATAAATATGATCACCAAAGCCCAAGTCCAAATCTGTTAAAAAAAAAGAAAAGAACCTTAAATACAATAGTTTAAAAGTTAAATAACATATATGATGTAGCCATAAGTTATAACAATCCCATTTATAACGTAATAACAACATTGACTTAGCCTTGAAATATAACTACATAAATATTAAACACGAATTTCACTCAAATGCTTTTTGGTCCATTGGTCATGCTTGAAATGAAGATAGAAAGTTGCAATCAAGAAATGAAAAAAATTGATAATAAAAAATGGAACATGGTAAAAGTAGAATTTGATTCTTACCAAGAAAGGGGGTTCTCTCAATTCCTTCCCAACTCTCAAGGGGCGTCTGTCTCAGACTCTCAGTCATCGGCAATTATGTTAGGGTTCACAATTAGATCTATAAAATCATAAAAAGTAGAAGTTAGAAACATTAAAAATAATTAAATAATCATTTAAAAGCATATAAACTTACTCGATTCAAGTCTATAGCTCTCAGCACCCACGCCAATGAAATCTAGTCCAATGGGCATTTCACTGATCCAATTCTGTGTGCAAACGAGGGCCTCCACAGTTTACGGTGGCAATGAACTCCGATAAGCATCCAACACGCGACCTCCAGTACTAAATGCCGACTATGAGGCAACTATAGTGACAGTAATGGCTAGCACATCTCGGGCTACAAGGGAAAGGACTGGATACTTGGTGGAATTAGCTTTCCACCAAGTGAATAACTGAAATACAGCACTAGGTGCCTCGACAGCTTCTATAAAATATCGTTCAACCTCAGATTTACAATGCATAATATTCCTTGTTGACAAGAGTTGATGATACTGCTGTATAATACGATGACCTCTAAACCCTACAGATGGGTCAGTATCACTTGAGGAAGCTGTCGACCCCGTTGGCCTTGAATGTGAGGAGCTACCAGCTGCGGATGAAGGCTGATTACTATTGCTGTAGTGATTATATAGGTCATCGATATGACTTTTTAGCACTCTAATAAACTCTGCAGCTTTCATTGCCCCGAGGACGAAATTGACCCAAAATTCTAGGATGACCAACTTATATCGAGGGTCAAGGATCACAGACACAAATAACAATCTATTTATCTTCTAAATATTCCTCCAATATTTATCATATTTGGTCTTCATCCTCATAGTTATATTAGATAACAATCCACCAGAGTCAGTACAACTACTTTTCAAGTGGTAGTGAAGCTCCGAGAGCTCGCTGAAAAATGAGTTCTCGTATATTTGGATCCATATAGCCGCATGGTTATGTCATAAAAAATTCTTAAAAATTCAACAAAGTAGCTTACACTGGTCCAATCATGTACGTCCGGCGCACCGAGCCCCTGTCCTACTGGCTCCAACAAAGCATACCTTAGGCCCCCATCCTCGACCTCCATCTGCTCGAATGCTTTTTGGTACTTCTGTACCACATCCAACATCATGTATGTAGAATTCCATCAAGTTGGAACGTCTAAGCACAACATACTAGAACAATCAATCTTAAGATCTTCTGTTATTGCCTTAAACTTGGCAAGCCTTTGAGGGGAACCCCTCACATATCGTACAATGCTGCGGACTCGGGTAATGGAATCATCAACCTCTTTTAACCCCTCAACAACTATGAAGTTGATGATATGAGCACAATATTGAACGTGAATAAACTCGTGGGCCTGAATCACATCATCTCTCATCACCGTGTTCCACTTAAACCAATCAATTGCTGTTTCATTGGCACTGGCATTGTCAACTGTAATACACAACACTTTTCGAATTCCCAAGTCCTTTAAACAATCATCCATCTTCGCCCCAATGGATGCACTTTTATGATCCACAATATCTTTAAAGCCAATAATTTTTTTATGCAAAATCCACTCACTGTCAATGTAGTGTGCTGTGATACACATGTAGCTGACGTTCTGTATGGACGTCCATGTGTCAGTCGTAAACGACACTCTCTGGCCAGTGGTAATAAACATCTTCCTCATCTCCGCCTTCTCTTTCGCATGCCTCTTTATACAATCTCGCATCATCGTATACCGTGATGGAATGGGACATCGTGGCTCAACAAAGTTAAGAAACTTTCGAAAGCCTCTTTTCTCGACCGTGGTAAAGGGCATCTCATCAGTAATTATCATCTCTGCAAGCATGTCCCTCAACATCTTCTCACTGTATTGAGGGATGACCAATTTCTTGATTTGTGTACAATTAGTGGCTGTAGAAGTTTGGTAACTGAGGTTGGTCTGATCAGTGGCCGCCAATCCCTTTGCTATCTTATATCGTTGGCAACCACTTAGATGTGCTATTAACACACTGGTGCCTTGCTTCTTCGAATGGTATCCACAAAGTTGCCTACAGTAATGACATCTTACTACTAGGTTCGCAATATCACTAGGAATTTTGGTGAAATGCTCCCATGTCCACGACCTCTTTTTAGAAGGCTGTGGTGGTTGGTCTTGCTCAATGGCATCTCCTCCTCTTCGTTGAACATATCCTCATCCTCTATATCTACTGGGAGTGGGAGTCAACTATTCGCATAAGATGTAGCTGCTCTAGATGTGGCTCTAGGGGTGGAAGTACCCACCGGTGTAGGAGTTGTAGTAGTGGCATCCACCACATCCCCTTGTGGGCGATCATTTCCACTAGGTCTAGGATCCATATCACAATGTCAAAAAATTTGAAAAAATAAATTAGAAGCAAAAAATTAGTTTAAAAATAAACTAGGCTATATTAAAAATATTTATATATTTAAATATATATATGCACACCAGCATTTATATATTTAAAATATTTATGAATTGATTTATCTAATTTAATTAAACAAATAAAAGAATAAGATGATCTCAATCTGTTAAAATTATTCTGAAGCTTCCATTAATGCTAGCATGCATTAATGTTTGTGACTTTATCATGACTACTTGTTTGGCATATGGCCATTGTACACATTTTATGGAAGTTGATGCTTTGATCATGCTGGAATTGACTGATGTAATCGTTCCAACAGCATTGCAGTGTTCTTATATTGTATTTTTTGGTTCCTTTGTAGCCAAGAAAATAATTTGAACAAAACCAATAAGGAATGGAAGCGCCTTCACAGAGGTCTGGAGGAACATGATCTCTTGTGTTGCCTCTTAACATCTTTTAGTTTTCCTTTCCTATCCTTGCAGATACTCGGAGATGAGCTTTGGCCAGTGAAGTACATAGATACTATGGAGCAGGTTTTAATAACCAGATAAACGTTTACTATCACCCAATAGAACTTTTCTATCCTTTGGGTGTTGCAGGATGAAAGGGGAGGAGTTCGAGCATATTATTTTTAGATTTTGTTGTTTTAAAGAAAATCTATTTTTATTTTTATAAAGAAAAAGTTATTTCATTCCTCATGGATTAGTTAATAGTTTAATTTATGATCAATAGAATGTATTCCACTTATTTTTATTAAAAAAAAAGTTATTTCATTCCTCATGGATTAGTTAATAGTTTAATTTATGATCAATAGAATGTATTCCACAAAATTTCTGGGCAAAATAGATAAAAAAAAAAAAAGGTAACAAAAACAAAAAACAAAAAGACATAAGGCATTGAGGTGCATATATAAAATTTATTGAATTTCTGAGTAATTTCTCTTTCTACTGAAATAAAGTTTATAATTTTTTAATCACTAACATAGAGATAAGTTAAGGATATTAAGGAGAATGCATGCAGATCATGATCATGAAGCTTCTCACCAAAATTTGAAAATCAAGATGCAAATTTAATACTTTTTAAAACATTTTATTTATTGTAATTTAATGGGTCAAATATTTTAAGTGTGCTAATAGGCTTAACTTAACTTGAGGGATGCTATTGTTGCCATTTGCCAACTAAGTTTTAGTTTCCCCCCTTATAAGAGTAGTGCTACGTGCATGTTGAAATGAAAGCTTCAACAAAAAGCCCTTCCAAAAGTAATTAAAATTATACATAACACACACACACGCATTCTAGTAAATATATAATGACCTGGATATTTGGTAACAATTTAGCTTAAAACTGTGCTGCTGCCTGCTCCAATTTCATATAAACATCTCTTACACATTTTATCAAACACATTGCATGCATACAACACAACTTACAAACACATTACATATTTTATCAAACACATTTCTTTACTACAAATTTACAAAACAAACTCATTTCAATCACAACAAAATACCCAGACGTGCATACTATATGAGTAATGGAATACATAAAATTAAATCAAGTAATTTAATTTTAGGGATTGGAATCGGGTTCTCACCGTAGGCTGAAGCTCGGATTGAAGTCGTGCACTACGGAGGAGCAAAGACTCACGGAGAGAGGGAACGAGGCGGCTTGGTGGAGGATCACTGGTTCACAAGTTCAGAGTCTTCAAACGTGAGATTTGGTCACTTGAGAGAGGAGGAAGGAGGAAGAACCGAAGAAGGAAGAAGGGAGAAGGGAAGGGGGGGTCCTACGTTTTGGACCCCCCGTATGATGAAATGACGCTGTTCCACATTAAGTAGAACGGCGTCGTTTTATTTTTATTTTTTAAAAAAATTTCAGATATAAAACGACGTCATTTTACATCTGGATTTTTTTAAAAAAAAAATTGGAGTCGGAGGTCCAAAGAGCTCCGAACTCCGGCTCTCTATTCGGAGCCACTCCGCACTACGACTCCATCAGAGTTGGAGTTAGAGTGGAAGTTGGACGGAGTTGGAAAATTTGGAATTTTGCACAGCCCTACTTTCAGTTAGGGGATAACATTGAGTGCACCGCCAGTACTACTTACTCGGCATTGCAATTTGTTCAGTCCTTGGTACCCATTCATTTAGTCATGGTCGTTACATATTTTCATATATTAAAATATTCATTTCCTTTCATTCATTCATTCATTTAGTCATTTCCTTTTCATTCATTAAGTCATTTCAGTCCTTTACTTTTCATTCCTTTCATTCATCAGTCCATTCATTTCATAAACATCATTTAAAAGCATAAGCTTGAACATCATCCTTTAAAACATCCTTTAAAAGCATAAACATGAGCATCATCATAAACATCAGTTCATGGCATCATTTAAAATCTTTTCATAGACTTATTTAAAATCCTTTTCATAGCGTCAATTAAAAATACATTTTCATCGCGTCACTTTAAATATCATTTAAAAGCATTGAGCATAAACCTTAACATTTCCTTTCATCATTCATTTCTTTTAGTCCTTTCCTTTTTATTCATTTCTGTCATTAGTCCATTCATTTCATAAACATCATTTAAAAGTATGAGCATAAACATCATCATAAACATCCTTTCATGGCATCATTTAAAACTCAGTTCATAGCATCATTTAAAAACACTTTCATCACATCATTTAAAACATCATTCAAAGTATCAGGCATAAACCTCAACATTTCATTTCATGGAAAATACATACAATACATACTACATATAACATCCGTTCATATCCATACAATTATTACTTTGGGTGTTCAAATAGAGATTGTCAAGGAAGGCCATACATACATATACATTTAAACATTCATACATAACATACTTTCATAAAACATCATTCATTTCATTTCATAAATCATCATAAAGAAAAACATTTCCTTTTATTTCATTTCGCATAATTTAGAAAACTCTAAAAAAGTATGAATATAATACTTACTTGGACTCCATGCCATACTCATTTCATGAAGTCCATTCATGTGTGTGTCAGATGACAACCTACATGCATACATAACCTTACATTATTCATTTCCTTAGGGGCATAACTTAAACTTAGAAAAAACATAAACTACTTCTGACATGGACCTCCTTCATCCAGACATACTCTTTCGTCCCAGTCCAAACCCTAGATCTCGTCACTCATCACATGCATGAGTCCAAATGCATTCCCCATCACTTCATGACATCCCATCATTCTCCCTCTACGTCACTATTACACCACTTCGTCACTCTACACATACTTCCAGCCAGAATACTACTACATAGTGACACCCGTCACTTTGACCATAAGGTCACAACATAACTACTCTGGGACACTACTTCACAGTTTCCGACACATCACATCACACTCAACACTTCTCAACTATGCAACCATCTAACACTTCAAGACACGCCATACGACGCATCATAACTTCACCACATGGAATACACTTCATGTGTACTCCCTTCACTTCACACTACACTATGCACAACATAGTCCATAATACAACACATCACACTTCACAACTATGCCCATCACTTCACTTACACAACCACGACATACACTTCATATAACTTCACTACATAGCGAAATCCACAAATACTACAGCACAGTCCACAACCAACTTCATAATAAAACTAATGAGCAAAAAAGGAGAGGGAATATACCATGGGTCAGAGCGACCCATTGCATTGCTTGCTGTCCTGCATGACCCCGTAGTTACTGCCATGACCTTGAAAGGGCTATTTTGGAGGGGCTCGACCTAGGGTTTCTTGGCTAGATCTAGGGTTTGGCAGTTAGATCTAGGCTGTAGAGGGTGGCCAACATAGTGGGAAGTTCGTGGGTGGCGGTAGAAAGGCCATAGGTGGCGGCTAAGGTCGCATATGGTGGCTGTTTAGGCTGTTTTGGAGGTAGCTTGGCTCATGGCTAGAGGGATCTGAAAGGGGTGGTCATGGGGAGGCTCGTGGTGGCTCAGGAGGATCATGGCGGCATCGGGAGAGTTGGTGGTCGTGGGTTGCAAAACAGAGCAAGGGAGAAAGGATGGCCTCGGGCTGCTGGGTAGTGGTGGACGGTGGAGCTCAGCATGGGAGAAGTTTCACAGTGGTGGTTCGTGGTTGCAAGGCTAGAGAGGCATGTCGGTGCTGGCACCCAAAAGGAGATGTGAGAGAGAGAGAGAGAGAGAGAGAGAGAGGTAGAGAGAGAGAGGAGGCCTTAGGCTCAGCTAGGCAAGGCAGAAGGCACTGGCGAAGGGGCTAGTTGCATCGTAGCATGGTGCGGTGGTGCAAGGCAGCAGATCTGGGCAATGACAATGGAAAACCCATGAGAGAGAGGAGAAATGGGGGGAGATGGAGCTGGGGGCTTCGGCTTCAGGTGGCTGGGGGTGGTCAGAGGTGAGGAGGTCGGCGAGGTGGCACTAACTGTTAGGGACCCCGGTCTTGTCCCTAAACACTAAGGTCCATGAGCTTGCCTTGGGTGATGATGGTGACCGAGTGTCCTTGCCAACTTGCTTGGCCTTTAACTTCTGTGGCAATGGAGGGTTCCTAAGTTGATGAGTGTATGGTGTTTAGTGATGGAAATGATGATGATGATGATGAGTTCGGGGTGATCTAAGTGATGAATATGAGTGTTTGATGCAATGTGGAACAGCTTGAAGGTTGTCCTTGATGTTAAGGCCACTTGGATGATGTTTAGGGTTGGTATGGTGAAGATGGGCTAGGGCTTGGATGGTGGCTAAGTGGAATTTCGAGATTGGAAGAGTTGGATTAGGGTTGGAGTGTAGGATGAGTTGCTAGGGTTTGGAAGAGATGTGGATGAGTAGGATTAGGGTTTGGTGGCTAGGGTTGGCCGAATATGGGAGTGGTTATTGTGATCCCTTGATTGTAGGATGAAATATGGGTAGGTGTCACTTTGGAGTTTAGGTTCAGGGTTGGATGATGGAAGAAAGGTTTAGGGTTTGGAAGATGGTGATGGGCGGTTAGGGTTGGCCGAACTTGAGAGGTTGAGAGATTTTAGGAAAGTTTCCTAAAATCTTGGGATTTGATTTTGGATAGTGTGGTGGCTAGCTATGTGGTGTGATTTGGTCAATTAGAGTTTCCAAGTTATAGAAACACTAGTATGGAAAGATTGGTGGACGGCTAGGTCAAATTCAAATAAGGCAAGAGTGGCCGAATTTGAATTTGAATGAAGAAGGAATATGTGTTTCGGCTAGGGCTAAGTGGAATGTGGAAGAAGTCTAATTTAGGTAAGTGGCCAATATGGGAAATGTGGGATTCGGCTATGTCAATGTAAGATTGAATGAAGGATAGATATGGGGTGATTAGGATTCCTAAAGTTTAGGAATTGGTTAAGGTAAGATGAGATAGTTTTTGATTGACTTGAGTGATTCTAGGGAATGAGAGATTTGTGGGATTGGATATGGAAGATAGATTTTGGATATGGCAAGAGGATGAAAGTCTTTGGGTGACTTGAGTGATGGAGTTATTTTAGGGATGGAGTGATTTTAGGAAAGTTCCTAGAATTAAGGGATTGACTAAGGTAAGATATGTAAGGTCTTTGGTGGTTTGAGTGATTCTAGGTATGTTCATAGAATTAAGGGAATGGAAAGTGAAGATAGGATAAGGAAGATATGATTTGGAGATGGGTAGGTGGCTAGGGTTTGTTCCTAAATGGTAAGATGCATGGGAGTTGTTGGGAATTGGATGTTTGACTAAGGCAATGGGTGTATTTCAAATTTTGGAGGGATTTGAAGATGAGATAAGGATTCCTAAGTGGTAGGAATTGCCTTGTGGGAGGAGTCTAGGGTTTAGTTGGATGAATGGTGGCTAGGGTTAGAATTCCTAAAGTTTAGGAGATCCTTATGGAAGATTAGGCTAGGGTTTCCAAATGAGGCAAGATTTGTGTATGGCAAGATGGAGGCTTAAGATGTGTGTGGTATGTGAGAAAATGCAAGGAAAATAATGAACGATGGATGAATAGACTCAACAAAAGAATATGAAGACTCTCTTTATGGTTTATATAGATATTTCGAGAAATCAAAGAATACTAAGATTAAGGCTTAGGATGTCTTTGATATGAAAGAAAGAATATATGAACAAGATGGAAAATATAAGAATAATATATTTTTGGATTTTGAATATAGAATGGAAAACATAAACAAGAGATTGACAAATTAAATAGAACAAAAGCAATACTCATAAGATTGATAGATAATTCACCATCGATTCATGTATTGCATGATGATGAATAAGATAGATTGAATCACACTTATTCATGAATTTCAAGGTGATGATCCTCTATTAGGGATTCACGAATTTCATCCAAGTAGCCCAACTGCTAAGCACCGAAAAGAAATCTCAACAACAATAATCCACTTATTTAGGGATTTACCAAATTGTCAAAAGATGTAAAATGAAATGCCTAAGGGTCCTATTTATAGAGATTACAAAGTGGAAACCCCTAATAGGTCCCTTGAAATATAATTAAATAAAAGAAATAAAGATAAATAAATGATATGGTCTTGCATAGCCAATGTGGCCCGTGATATGTCTTGGTCCTTGGTTGGCCTTGGCTAGCCTTGATCCTGGAAGTGGCTCGATCTTTATTGTCCATGCATACCTAGGACCTTGTCTTAGGACGGTTTTTGATGGGATCCAACAATATGCTAGTGACGGCACTGTTGCAGCACTACTGTGGCCGAAGGAGAAGAGAGGGGAGAGGGGAGGGGCCTGCATGATGTGGACTGAAGGGGAAAGAGGAGAGATAGGGAAAGCGATGAATGGGGGCTAGGGTCTCTCTTTTGGGTATTTAATCCTAGCCCTATATCTAGATCCCTAACCTAGATCCAATGGTAATGATTAAACTTAGAAATGAACTAACTTTAAAATCAACTTTAATTTATGAAAATACTAATCTTTCATCATTAAATAAATGATGAAGTTTTGCTAAACATTTTTAAGAGAATAAAACCATCTTAATAATTAGAATTTTCTACATAACTTAAATCTCATAATATTCTTAAATAAATAAAACCATTGAAATAAAATGACTTCCTACAACTATATTATTTTTGGAGCTTCCAAAATATAAAGAGGCTTACTTAAAATTAGGCTTGATTGAATAATACTAAAAATACCCAATTTAAAAATAATTTTAGATATTTAAAATATTTCAAAGACTTTAAAACACTAGGCTCCATTTAAAAATCACCTGCAATATTTAAAAACAATGATTCGGGATTTAAAATGCAAAAGCGAGACTCGTGACCAATCGAGAGAAAAAGGAGCGGGTGGTCACACTTTCTGTCTCAGCTTCTCCCTCCCGATCTCTTTGTTTCTTTCCTCCCTGCCGTTGTGTGCCTCTACGTGCCACCAAGGTGCGGTCATTGACGAAACCTCAACCCATAAGCCACCTCGAGCCACCGTCATACCCCACTCAACCCCAATGCCTCTTTTCCTCGATTTCTCTCCTTCTCCCTCTCAGTAGCCCAGCACCACTGCACCACTGCAAGCCGTTGGCGTAGCAACCCAAAGTAGCAAGGCTGCCACCACTTCCTCCGCATCCAGCCCGAGATCCCTTTCTCTCTTCCTTCTCTATTCGTGAGTCCCAGTGCCACCACGACCACCATTCAACCCCTTACCATGTTATAATATCTATCTATTTCTCTCAATAATTGATTATGTTCTTGAGGCTTAGTTGGTGTTGTGAATGGTGCTCTGTTGTTGATAATTGGAAATTGTGAAGTGTTTTGTGTTGTGAACTATGGATTGTGAATGTAGTTATAACACCCGGGCCCAGCACGAAAATCGCGTTCGACATTTATTTTTTGGATGAAAAGCCCACTTGAGTTTTAACGAGTATTTTTTAGAATAGGGTACAGGCCCAAGATTTGTATTGATAGATTATGAATTTTTATTGGGCTTAATAATTGGGTTAAATTCAGTTATTATTTTATGGATGACGTGAGATTTATTTTATTTGATTTTTGGCCCAACAAAGTATGGAACAAGTTAGATTAGTTTGGAATGTGAGTGAAGGCCCATTAGTATTGTTTTAAATTCTCGATCCATGAAAATAATTTTGGACTAGAGAAAATGATTTTTAACCTTTCTACTTGCCAAATCTGTAAGCTACAATATCGAAGTTGTGGGCAAAATATTTTCAAATGGGCCCAAAAGAGCCCAAGCCACCAGGGATCAGTTCCGCATGCAGTACTCCACACCATGCACGTTCCTATCCCCACTACATTCATGGCAACCACCTCTTTATATAGAACACGCACACATTAGAGACCCCATATTCTTTTGTTTCCTCAACTGCCTAGGGTTGCCGCTCACTCATGATCCCCAGCAAGCCGACGATTCACCTCTTCCTCCCCACGCCAGCACCCTGCACCACTCAGCCATTGTTGCAATATTGGAAAAAGAAGGAGAAGTCTAGTCCAAGCTGCAGCAACTCTATCGCCTGGGATCACCACATGTCAGCCTTGGTTTGGAGGAGAACCACCTATGTCTGCTAGGAATCCCACCATGAGCTTTTGCCTCCACCAAGTACCCCCACTGCCTAGCCCTAGTAGCAACCGGCAACCCTACACCGAGAGCCACCAACATATGAACAACCACACAAAACCAATTGCCACTTTATCTCGGAAGCCACCTCATGTGAGTCCCTTCAAGCGCCAACTCCACCCCATCTTGCGGCACAGTAGCCCCGAACGGAAACCCAACGTGTCGAGATCACTCTGCATAACAAAAAACCGCCGAGCTTACAGCCTAAACCTCTACCCAACACCATTGTCGCCAAATCACCAAAAACCATTGCTAGTGGCACTCTGTTTTGCACCACTGAAAATAGAAGAATTTTCCCCCCACCGTAAGCCACAACCCAGCCACCTCACGGTGACAGCCCCCTCCACTTCATCACCACCTACACAGAAAACACTGCTAGACACTTCACGTCACCCCAGTGCTGCCGCACCTCTCTCTCGGTAAGCCACGACGAGTTTTCCCCATGGTTCCACCTCCATCTCCCCCTCTTTCACTCGAATTCTGCACGATGTCATGGTTTTTATCTCAAACAATTTTTGCAAGTTAAACTTGCCCATGCATTTTATGTTTATTTTTTTCTAAAATGCCCATCCTTTAGGGTTTTATTTTAAGTCTAGAATTTTTGTTATTTGTAAGGGCTTTAGTAAATAAATAAATATATATATATGTATATTTATTAAATAAATAAAGATTTGAATTATATTATTAGTAATAATATATATATTTTAAAGTATGACTCTTAGAAGTGAATAGTAAGTGCAGAATTTTATTTTTAACCCCTTTAAAAAGAAACTAGTTAAGTATAGTTTTTTAAATAAAAGTTTGTTGTTTACTTTAATAGATTTAGATATAATTATATTATCTAGTATTAATTTTTATATAGTTATATTTCAATAGTACATAAGTTAGAATTCAATGTCTTAGTTGGAGATATTAAGTGGATATTGAGAATTTTGGGAAGTGATGGTATTTTAGAGTTATGAGAGTTTTAGTTTTTTAAGGAATTAAAGTAGGTTAATTTAGTATTTCAGGTTAAAAATTGAAATACATGCTCGATTGAAAATTTACAGGAGTTACGTGACTTTTTTATAGATGACGAGAAATTTCTGTTTAACATTATTGAGGAAAATTTTTTGAAAAGCTAAGAAATTCAGGTAAGCGGGATTCCTATACTAGATTTTGCATAAAAAGAAAATGAACTGAGGTTGATTTTGGAAATATGTATGTTTGTTTTGAAAAGAAATCGGAAAACAACTTCAGATATGTGTTCTACATATGCATGAAGGCTGTATAAGAGAAAATATTTTCTGTCATGACTGGTGTGAACATGAGCTAATTTTATGTATTCTATTTCTGAATTATGTAAAAAGAGCGAATATGAAATTTATGAAAATTTGTGCATGTGATATGAAAATGTTCTAAAACTGTTTTTGAATATGTGAAAAGATATGAATTTGTTCAGTACTCTATTTGGATATGTTGTGGCAACTGACAATCTTGACATGAGATACTGAATCTTTATCTTGATTGAGTCTAATTTTGAAGTTCTATTAAGTTTCTGTTACGGCACAACCACGGGTGATAATAGTGCCATACGGCCCAACCACGGGTGATAACAGTGGATACGGCCCAACCACGGGTAATAATAGTGGATAAGGCCCGACCAAGGGTTATAATAGTGCATACGACCCTTCCACTGGTTAGAATTGTGGTTTATAACCCTACCACGAGGGTTAAACATGGTATACGGTCCAACTACGGGTGATAATAGTGGCATACGGCCCTCCCACGAGTTATAATTGTGGTTTATAACCATAACACAGGGGTTAAACATGGTATATGTTCCGATGTGATGTTTTGATATGATGAAGATGAGGTTTTTGATTTTGATATGCCAAAGGATTTTTGAATAAGAATGCTTTTTAAAAGTTTCGCCCTGCTATTTTTGGTAACATGTTTTGATTTTGCATTCTGAATGCAAATGTTTCTGATTTTACGTTGTGAAAGTAAATATTTTGTTCTGCATTCTAAATTCTGAAATGCTCATGTTTACATACTAGTATATATTATATATTTACGGAGTTGTTGATAACTCACCCATTTTTTCCATAATATTTTTCAGATGATTTTGGATATTTCAGCTGATGATCAAGATTATGAAGTATTGGGTGAGATGATTTAAGTATAATGGATTAAGTATAGAAAGCTTTCAATGAGTACTGGCGATTTTTTATTAAGAAATTTTATTGTGTTCTGATGACTTGGCATTTTGGAAAATTGATTATATTGAGGAAATTAATTTGAATGAAAATTTCTATATGATATTGGGATTTTGGAATCTATAATTATATTGTTGAAATGTGAGTTGAAGTGATAGGAAGTAACTCTCCGACCCCTGTGGGACTGGGGCGTTACAGGAGTAGTTGTGATTTGGCTGTGGAGTGTGAAGTGATGCGAATTATTGTGTAGTTGTGTTGTGGCTGTAAGTAGTGTGAAATGATGGGGTAATGGTGCAGTTGTGATGTGGTTGTGTGTAGTGTGAAGTGACAGGATTATTATGCAGTGTGTGAAGTAGTTGTGATATGGCGGTTGTTATGAAGTGACGGGATTAAATGTGAAGCTTGTGATGTGGTTTTGCTTGTGAAGTGTTGGGATGGTTGTGTAGTTGTTAAGTGTGTTATGTGGTTGTGGATTGGAAATGTGAAGTTGATGTTGTTACGTGTCATATGAAGTGACGGGAATAGATATTGTGAGACCCCAAAAATTAGTGTGTTTTAACTTTTTATTAGTATTATTACTGTTATTTTAATTTATTTTATTTTATTTTTCTCTTGGAGACCAATGGGTTAGAAGGGCTTGTTTTATTTTGTAGTGGGCTGTTTTGGGCCGAAAAGGGTGTGGAAAAAGAGCCCAGCCCGTGAGCAAGCTGGAAGCCTAGCCCCTCACCTTGTACGACGTCGTTTTGGCCTAAGGGAAAAGCCTAAAGTAGTTTTTCTTCCTTCCTTCTCCCTCTAGCGGCGCACCACCCTAGCCTCTCTCTCCCCTTTTCTTCTTACAGCAACAGTGAACTCCCACACGCAGTCCTTCACCCCATGACATCGCCGTCATCGTTCATCAAAGCCATCATCGGCTTGTAGCTGTTGGACTTCGAGCTCGCCAACCAATGGGCTCTGCTCTCTTTGGTTCTCTCTCCCTCTTCATCCCATGGCTCTCTCTCTTTCTCTCATAACGTTGAGCACTGCCACTTGCCACATAGCACGCCGTCCAACCAAGGCTGTCGTTAAGCTTCACTGATCTCCCCTCCAGATTGGTGTCACTACCGTGAGCCCTCTCAGCCTCTTTCAACCATCTTTCCTCTCTGTGTAGTGGCGCCCCACACCAGCTTCAGCCGCGCTGTCTCTTGCTACCTCTCCTTATCTGGATATCTTGCATCTCCCGTCGTCGATAGTCTCATAGGAGCACCACACCGAGCCACTCAGATCTGCTGTCACACAGTGTCCTCTTCGCCCATGCCACTATGTTGTCACTGCTCCTCGTCATTAGGAAATATTTTTCTAAGCTCCGCCACCGCCGCCGCTCAGCCACCTTTGGTGCCACCTCAGTGAGCCAATTTGCCCTTATGTTGCTCTTAACTTTCAATTTATGTTTTGTATTAAACTAATTGTTTTGTGTTTGTCTACGTAGCGACGCCAGTGCTCGTCCAATCGTGGGATACCGTAGATCGACACGCGCTCGATCAACTTGTTCTGCCTATACGCATTGTAAGTAACTCTCCAATGTAGCCCTTGAATTTAAGATGTGAATTTATCACTAACTCTGTTGTAGTCTGGTTGTGTTGAGAAAAGCCTTGGGACTGGTGAAGTGTTGGGATTGATAACTGTGTGTGGTTGTGGAAATTGGCCGTGGACGCATGTAGTTGGGGTTTGTGAAACTGTTGTTATTCTTTTGCTGTGTTGTTGTGTTTGGTTGTTTTGTGCTATGCGATGTCACCCAATAGACTGTTTGTCATGCATATGCATATTTACTAGTATTAATATTTGTCTTGATATTTATCATCTATCATGCACTTGTGTTGTTGCTGTATTAGTTTATGGATTATTTTTGTTGGAATTTTAAATTTGAAATTCTGGTACTCTTCGTAGTTCCGTCTACCCCTTTTTACTTCTTTGTTGCTTCTATAACTGTACACTTTTAAGTTGCCTGCTTGCACACTTTCTTTCACTTGCGCTTGGGGTGTGTGAACTGTGCAATCTGCGCTACGGCGTCGTGACTCCCTCCAAATCACACGTGGGGGTCGAGGGCGCCACATATATGGTCACTGTGCAATTTGTGAAGTGGTCGGAAACTATGTGACGTGATGGGATGTTGTGTAGTTGGCGATGTGGTTGTATGTTGTGTGAGATGTTGAGATAAGTTATGTAGTTTGGATGTGCTGTGTGCAGTGATATGTTGGTGGGGATTGTATTGGCTAGTAGGAAGCTTGTAAAAGCAAGTGGACGTGTTGGTAGACTATATGTTGATCTTAGATGATAAATGGGTAAGGTACATGTATGAATTGCTCAGTCGCATGTTTCAAACAGATTTACTATACATAATGGATAGTCTTTACTAAGCATGAGTACACAATGTTTAAGCCTCATGGTTGGTTTAAAGTTGTGTATTATGCTTGATTTAGATTATGATGAAGTGTTGATTAGATTATATATGAATAGTAGAAGAGATGTATGTATTGACTAGGTTTGAGATGTCTAATTTGGTTGGTTCAAGTTATGCATTGAAAATGATGGTGTGGTAGGAAGAGTATGATGAATGCGATAATGTGTCTTAACCTTTAAAATGAATCAAGGAGGTTCACTTTAAAGGATAAGAACTTGAAGTAGAATGCTATGTGTTGGAAATGAGCCCTAAAGTGGGTTACAAGCTATGTGTTTGAGAATTTAGAGAAGAGTGATAGAGGAAATCATAGAGGATGGAATTGGATAATAGAGCATGTCTAAGTGAATGAAGTTTAAATAAATAGTAGTATTATATAAGTTCTAAGTTTAAGTTACATATGCACTTGAAAAAGAAATAACTCTAAAATTATGTATGCATGTAGGTTGCCATCTGACACGCACATGCATGGACTGGATAAAATGAAAATAGTATGGAGTTTAGATAAGTATTATGTTCGTACTCATATAGAGTTTTCTAAATGATATGAAATGAAAATGAAAAGCTTGAAAAATGATTTTTTATGCAATGAAGGAAATGAAAGGATGTTCTATGAAAGTATGCTAAGTATTAATGTTTAAAGGTATATGTATGTAATGGCCTTCTTTGGCAGCTCCTATTTATGCACCCAAAGTAATAGTTGTATGCATGTGAATGGATGTTATATGATGTAGCTATTGTCTTTACTTTCTATGAAATGATTTGTTGAGGTTTATGCTTGATGCTTAGAAATGATGTGATGAAAATGTATTTAAATGATGCTATGAAATGATATTTAAATGAGACTATGAAATGAAGTTTAAATGATGTTATGAGATGAATGTTTCATGGATGCTATGAAATGATGATTACTGATGATGTTTATGCTTGTGCTTTTAAATGATCTTTATGAAATGAAATGGATTGATGAATGAAGAGGAAAGGGCTAAAAGGAATGAAGGAAAGGAAATGAAATGAATGAATGTTTTAATATATGAAAATATGTAATAGCCATGACTGAATGAATGAATGATGGTACCAATGGACTGGGCAAATTGCAATGCTGGGTAAGTAGTACTGGTAGTGCACCCAGTGCTACCCCTTGATTAAAAGGGTTTCCTACCCTGTGGCTATTGGAGGAATCTGGGTCCAAAAAGACCGCTAATCCCAACACACGAGGTGTAACAGTATGTACCGACCAGAGGAAAAGTGAAAAGAGTTAATTGAATGCTATGAATAATTTAGTTTCTTTATGAATGAATATACAATGTGTGAGAAATGTTTTATGATAAATGAAAACCTTTTTAAAGAAAAACTCCACCTAGTAATGTTTTCAAAGAAAGTGAATGCTTTATGTAAAGTATATGCAAATGAATGTCAAATACATGAATGAAAACCTATGTTAGTATATTTTTACAGTATGAACTAATGTTTATTGAGTTTTCGACTCATTTTATTTTTATGTATGTCCATTTCCCTTTCAGAAACAAAATGAGTAAGAAGCGTCAGGACAGACATGGCCCAAGAGAAGGAAAGGAAAAAAGTTTTCAAAGGTTCTGTAATTCCCGTCTTCTTTTTTAAAATTATTTTGTAAAGTCTCACTACAAGGACAAGCGTTACAGGGTGGTATTAGAGCAAAACCTAGGTTTTGAAAGATTCTATAAACTTAGAGACTCGTGAAAATGAAGAGGGGAGGGGGGTTGGGGGTTAGGGTTGAATCCTTATCCCAAAACAGTGCCGTTTGGTGTATTAAACCAAACAGCAACGTTTTCATATTATTATTATTATTTTTGCAAAATGGGAACTGAAAATGATGCCGTTTCACATACTTAAGTGAAACGACATCGTTTATATGCATATAAATAAAAATATATATATAATCGACCAGTTCGCTTGTTTAAACCTGGTTCAAACTGGAACCAAATCGGCCGATCACTGTTTTAGCTAATATCTACTGCCGGCCGGCCCGTTCCTTGTCAGTTTTGTCCGGTTTTGTGCTCCGGTTGCCGTTCTGAGTTGGTGCTGGACGGTTTTGTCAGATCCTATACAGCCCTGAGTTGGATTACCCTCCCTACCATGCTTTCTTCCAAATCTAGGAGATTTTGTAAATCTCTAGAAAGACATTAAACTGGTGAATATGTTAAAATAGTAAGTAATAATGAAACACCCATCGATGATGAAAAATATTCAGTCGCAAGAACAAATAAATTAACCATTCAAGTGTATTTTAATTCATTTGAATGAAGCTAACAAAACATAAAAATACTAAAAATAAAACAACATTCGAATAACTTTTGATATATATATATATACACTCGAATGCAAAATCCATTCGAATGAAAAAACTAACGTTTGAATGTAAATTCTTGACATTCGTATGCTGTCTAAACCATTTAAGTGTAATAAATTAATGATGGAATTATACAGTACCTCACATTCGAATTGTTGTGAAAAATGATGGCAAAAGATTGAAAGTAAATGTGAAAAGAACAATAAAAAAATCACACGACACAAGATTTACATTGTTTAGCAAATTGCCTACGTCCACAGTAGCTGTAGAGGATTTTTATTACTCAAGAAATCACAATACAATAGTGGGGTGACTATTGTGCATGAACTGTATGGCCATATGTCATAACATGACATATATATAGTGAAACGACGGAGAAAACCTTGAAATCTAAATAATATTGATGTTCTCTCGAGCGACGTTTCGAGCGTGTCTTGAGCAAACATGTTTCCAGCAATTGCTGTAGCCATGTGTCGAGCGACTCACGAGTGAACCTGACTTGATTTTCGCTCGAGCGGCATGTTGAGTGCGGCTCGAGCGAACTCTCTGTATCGCATTTGCTCGAGCCAAGTGTTGAGCAATCATGAGCGAACTCTCTGACATGCCTCCACTCGAGAGGTGTGGACCAGACCCAACAGTACTCAATAATTCTTCCACTTGGAGACTGGTACACCCATTGTATCGCCTTTTGCCTCAAACATGATATCCTCCACCTCTGCAACTCACTGTCCCTGTCTTCATGCTGGAAGACCAACTGAAGTTGCGCACAACTTCAGTTTCGCAAGTGTAACGCCCTTTGTCAACATATCAGCAGAGTTCTTAAGTCCACAAATTTTCTCAAGTAACAACTGTTCATCATCTAGCAATGATCGTATAAAGTGATACCTGATCTGTATGTGCTTAGTCCTGGAATGAAATGCTGGGTTCTTGGTAAGGAATATGGCACTCTGACTGTCGCTGTAGAGAGTGCCCTTTTGATTTTCTTTGCCCAATTCCTCAAAGAAACCCTGTAGTCAAATCATCTCCTTTGTAGCTTCTGATACTGCAATATACTTAGCTTCTGTAATAGAAAAAAAAATGTTTTCTGCAAATTAGAACCTCATGACACGACAGTACCACCCAGAGTGTAAACAAAGCTTGTGGTACTCTTTCTGCTCTCAGTATCTCTAGTTAAATCAGCATCAACATAGCCACCTCTAAGCTCTCTCTTGAGAAACACAAGCACGTTTCCGAGGAGCCTTTTAGGTACCTCAGAATCCACTTCATAGCTTCCCAATATTGTCTTTCTGGATTTACTCATGTATCTTGCTCACAACTCCTACTGCATGGGTAATATCTGGTCTTGTGCAGACCATAACATACATAAGTAAACCAATAGCTAAGGCATAAGGAACCTTACTCATGTAATCTTGTTCCTCTTCTGACTTTGGTGACTGATTCTTATTGAGTCTGAAGTGACTTCCCAAAGGTGTGCCAACTGGTTTGGCCGGGTCCATGCTGAATCTGCTGAGTACCTTTTTCACATACTCAGCATGCGAGAGTCTCAACGTGCCTTTGACTTTATCTCTGACAATTCTCATACTAATGATTTGTTTTGCAGCTCCCAAATCTTTCATTGCAAAGCGCTCTGACATCTGCATCTTCAGATCATTGATCTTATCAATACTAGTTCCTGCAATAAGCATGTCATCCACATACAACAACAGAATAATATAAGAATTGTCAAAATGCCTGATATAGCAGCATTGATTTGCCTGACATCTGATGTACCTTGCAATGTACATAAAACTATCAAACTTCATGTACCACTGTCTAGCAGCTTGCTTCAGGCCATACAAGCTCTTTTTCAGTCTGCAAACTGAACCTTCCTTTCCTGGTACTACAAACCCCTCAGGTTGGTTCATGTAGATATCTTCTTCAAGGTCTCCATAAAGAAAAACTGTCTTCACATCTAATTGCTCAAGCAATAAATCTTCAGTAGCAACCATATGTAGCACTAACCTGCTAGTTGTGATTTTCACCACAAGAGAAATAATCTCAGAGTAGTCAATACCCTGTTTTTGCTGAAAGCCTTATACAACAAGCCTGGCCTTGTACCTCTTACTGATATCATGCTTAGTCTTCACCCGATACACCCATTGGTTGTGTAGTGCCTTCTTCACTGATGGAAGTTTTGACAACTTCCATGTTTGATTCCCTAACAAGGAATCCATCTTTTCCTTCATGGCCAGCTCCCACTTGCTATAATTTTTATCTTGCAAGGTTTCCTCATAACTCTGTGGTTCTTCACCATCTATCAACAGAATATAATTCAAGGTAGGTGAGAAACGCTGTGGGGGACGTATAGTCCTAACTGACCTGCGAACTGTAGCTGTAGGAGTAGATGACTATGGATCTGACTGCGGAATACTAGGAATGGGTTCACTGGGTGCACTCACCCCATCACTCACATCTCTGCACTGCACTGTGGCCTCTGGTAAGTCATCCAAGCTCAAGAACTCGGACTCATGAGGAGCTGCTTCAGCAACTGTACTGGACTTGTTCTTGTACATAATCTTCCCATTGAACATCACATTCCTACTTCTTATAATCTTTCGGCCCTGATCATCCCAGAAACGATAGTCAAATATCTCGTCTCTATAGCCAATGAAATAATATTTCTTTGACTTAGCCTCAAGTTTACTACGAGCATCGATATCAACAAGAACATAAGAAAGATAACCAAAAGTTTTAAGGTGAGAAAATTTGACATCTTTTTCGCTCCAAGCCTCCTCAGGCAATCCACAATCCAACGGAATTGATGACCCTTTGTTTATCAAGTAGACGATAGTGCTGACTGTATCTGCCTAGAAAGTAGGTGGCAATCCAGCGTGCAACCTCATGCTTCTAGCACGCTCATTAATAGTTCTGTTCATACGTTCAACAACTCCATTTTACTGTTGTGTCCTAAGAATGGTCTTCTCCATTCTAATATCATGAGTTGCATAGTACTCCTTGAACCCTCCATCAATATATTCTCCACTATTGTCAGACCTCATGTATTTCAGCTTTAAGTTTGTCTCTGTCTCAACTAGGGCCTTCCAATTTTTCAACACATTAAATACATTAGATTTATGCTTAGAAACATAAATCCATACCTTCTTGCTGTGGTAGTCAATGAACGTGATATAATACCGAGAATCTCCAAGAGATGCCACTGGAGAAGGTTCCCACACATTTGTGTACATAAGATCCAGCTTTCCTGTTTTCAGTGTTCTACCACTCTTCAAGAAACTGACAATCTTTTATTTACCCATAATAAAATTTTACACATACTGAGATCAACTGATTTCAGTTTTGATAGCTTGCCTTTAGACAGTAGTTCTTTCATACCCTTCTGACTCATATGACCAAGCATGTAATGCCACAAATCTGTAGTACACTTTGCAACCGTAGTAGCAATAGTATTATTCAAACTAGTAGTTATATAGAGAGTAACCGTTTTCTTACCCCGAGCCAGTACCAATGCCCCTTTAGTGACCTTCTAGGTACTATCTGAGAACACTATTGAATGGCCACAATTATCGAGTTGCCCAACAGAGATGAGGTTATTCTTCAACTTAAGAATGTGTCTGACCTTCTGCAAGGTCTATTTGTTTTTGTTAGGGAGTGAAATATCGATGTCTCCCATTCCCACCACGTTCAAAGCCTCTTGACTAGCCAGGTACACCTTCCCAAAATTACCTACAACATAGTTTTGCATTCTTTTCCTATAGGAAGATGTGTGGAAGGAAGCCCCTAAATCCAGTAGCCAGTCATCAACTGGACTATGAACTGCAAGTAATAGTGCATCATGTATTTCTTTAGTTACCACATTATCACTATCATTCTCCGTCTTCTTCAGATTTCTACAGTTCTTCTTTATGTGTCCTGCTTTGCCAGAATTTCAGCAAGTTGCCTGCTGCCCAAGCCTCAACTTGCTCTTGCCCCTGTTCTTTGACTTTTATCTACCTCTATTTGAGTTCCTATCTTGTGATCTCCCCCAAGAACCAACATTAAGTGCTGAATTCGAACCTGAGGTCTCGCCTGAATTCCTCCTGCGCACCTCTTCAGCCAAAATAAATCACGAATATCATCATATTTCAACTTTGATTTACCAGCAGAATTACTAACAGCCATTCTCATGGCTTTCCAACTATTTGGCAGTGAGGCCAATAGTATCAATGCACGTATCTCATCATCAAACTCAATTTCAACAAACAACAATTGATTTGTGATAGTATTAAAATTATTCAGATATTGTGCACAGATGTACCATCTGCCATCTTCAAATTGAATAACTTTTTCATCAAGTGTACCTTGTTGTTTGCTGACGGCTTTTCATACATACCTGACAAAGCTGTTATGAGATTCGCAGTTGTCTTCTCCTTGATGACATTGTGTGCAACGGATCTCGACAGGTTTAGCCGAATAACCCCCCATAACCTATCGATCTAATAGGTTCCAATCAGCAACTGCCATGCTGTCCATCTTCTTCCCCAGCAATGGAAGATAGAGTTTCTTCCCATAGAGGTAGTCCTCTATCTGCATCCTCCAGTATCCAGAATCCGTGCTATCGAACTTCTCGATCCCTGATACCTTCACTCCTTCTCCAGTCATTGTTTTTCCTTAGATTCAAACCTTGGCTTTTGATACCAATTGTTGTGAAAAAAGGTGACAAAAGATTGAAAGTAAATAAGAAAAGAACAATCAAACAATCACAGGACACAAGATTTACGTGATTCGGCAAATTGCTTATGTCCATGGGAGTTGTAGATGATTTTTATTACTTCAAGAATCACAATACAATAGTGGGGCGACTACTGTGCATGAACTGTTCGGCCATATGTCATCACATAACATATATATAGTGAAACGGCGGAGAAAACCTTAAAAATTGAATGATAACGATGTTTGCTCAAGCGGCATGTCGAGCGAACCTGTTTCCCGCAATTACTCGAGCCATGTGTCGAGCGATTCATGAGCGAACTCTCTGACTTGATGCTCGCTCGAGCGGCATGTCGAGCACGCCTCAAGTGAACTCTCTGAATCGCATCTGCTCGAGCCAAGTGTCGAGCGACTCACGAGCAAACTTTCTGACTTGCCTCTGCTCGAGCGGCTAATGACTCTACTCGAGCGGTGTGGACCAGACTCCACAGTACTCAACACGAATGACATTTTAAACTGAATGAATTAGAATAGTGACATCCTAATATAATGATCAAAACTTCAATCGAATATATATCTATATATAATATGTATATATATCTGACAAGTTTCAAATGACATGCATTTATTTTTGGGGGCGTATATCGATTTGAAAGCTTCAATATATTTAAAAAGTTCGAATAGAAAAGCATCGACAGTAAACATCCATGGCTAAATAAATTTAAAACCCAGTGAAAAAACCAACAAATACTTAATTCATGTCTCAGACACACAACGCTCGTACTGTAGCCGTGTAGGTTACGTGGAGGCGGAGAGTGTGGTACTTGGTATCGTCGGCGATGTCATTGGCAGCAAAGACGACAGGTAGCTGTTGCTTGGTTTGTGGGTTCCGAATGATCTTCTGGGAGTTTGGCGCCGGTGGTTTGAACGGTTTGATGATGTTTATATACCTAGCTATGATCGCTCAATAACGTTCAAACATTTCTTGCATGTACACGTTCAAATGGCTTTCAGTTTTTTTTTGGTAAATAAATAAGATCGAAACACCGAGTTCTACGGGAACTTAAGTGTGAGAAATCAGAAATCTTGCCACAAAACCTTACGAAATAAATTCCTTAATCTTATAATATATGTACCGAAATATATCTAAACGCTAGTTATACGACAAGTAATCCATTTATTTTAGGTCTTCTCTCTAATGGCTCCGGAGACATAACTTTCCTTTCACTCACAAGGTTGTCGCTGTCGTTCAACGTGATGTCGTGGATCATGATATTGTCACTGCCATGGTCGTTGGAAGTTGATATGTCTTCAGTAGGATGAACCAGAGATTTCAGAAGGTGAGGCTGAAGCTTCTTCAGGTCTGATAACTGAAGAGGCTTCAGCAGGAATTCCTCTGCCCCTTCTTCCATGCACCTAAAGATCAATAACAAAAGCATTTTCCCATTATTTGTCAAATCCTAATTTTTATTTCTCAGAATAATTAAGAAAATATTAAGAAAATTACATGCTTATTCTGGAGGGCACATTCTCTGACGACATGACCACTACTGGTATGTCTTTCCACGAAGATCCCTGCATCTGTAACCACCCACAGTACTCTCTTAGCCAAGAAGAAAAAACAAAAGCAAGACAATTATTTTTGTTTTCGTTGATAAAATAAGATGAGTTGATATTAAAATTAAAAATTGAATAAAATATTATTAGAATATATATTTTTAATATTAATTTTATTTTGAGATTCGAAAAAATTGAATTGTTTATTTTATTTTGTATAAGAATTTGAAAAAATTATAATGATCAGATGAAATGAGATGAGTCGATGAGTCGAGAAAAACAAACGAGACTTGAAGTTAAAATGAATTCAATCCATCAGATCAGTATATTTGTCTTGTTGCTAACTTTGTCAAATCTTCACGAAGAATTCTGAAGAATGCATGCAATATGATCTATGTATTCAAGAGTGGAATAGGGAATCAATCATGAAGAATGGTGGTGTTGACCTTTACTCTCTTTAGTAAATCATAGCCGCTCATCCCGGGCATTGAGTAGTCCGTCATGATTAAGTTTACTTTCATGTACCCAGCCTGCATTTGTTCAGCATTAATATGAAAAAAATATAGGTTTCATCATGGCTGTACTTAATATGACCGAGGGAGACAAAAAACGAAAAAAGAAAAAAGAAAAGAGAAAATGAGAAATAAGAATAGAGAGAGGCCAATTTATGAGGCAAATTTAATATATATGTATACATACATCCCAAATTAGATGTGAAAACTTGAGAATTAGCCTTATTTGGAGATGAGATGAGATAGTTTTAGATGAAAGTTGAATAAAATATTATTAGAATATTATTATTATTTTGAGATTTGAAAAAGTTAATTATTTATTATATTTTATGTGAGAATTTAAAAATTTTTTAATGATGAGATCAAATTAGATAAAACCGTTTTTATATCCAAACATGTTAATGGTAAGGCTTTCTCCCAGAGAGAGATTTTGATGAGGTCCAACAATATTACTTGAGCATTTAGATAATAAATATTATAAGAATCACATCCTTTTATTTTGAGTAATTTGGTCAAGGGAGTGAAAACCTCAACCAAAATAAACAGTACTGCTAAATGGCGAACTCTCTTCATTAAATATTCAGATGCAAAGGCATATTTGGAGTCGAACTTGTTGCATGCATCTGCTACATTCTATTTTTATAGGCAGATATTCTGAACATACCTCAAACATGTCCAGTTAAAGGAATTGGATAATATGTAGGATACCAAATTTGATAAAAAAAAACTCCTTTACAGGAGTTCTTTAATATATTAACGAGTCTTCCACTTCTTTTCAAACTATAAACGATTCTTTAATGGGAGGTTAGAGTGCTTTACAGGCGAAAAGTTCTCTGTAGACATCTGTGGCAGTAGAAATGACAATAAGAAAGTTTCAAAACCCAAGGAGAAAGAAAGTCCTCACCTCTTGCTGTGCTGATGGGGGAGAAGAGGATAAATCCGTTGAGTACTCAATCTCTTGGCTATCAAGCAGGCTCAGATATTCAAGAGCTTTGTCCCCAGAATCCACACAAGTCACTGATCATCACAACCGTTACAGGAATAGTTTTCATGGATAGGTAATGAACAACAAAACCAAAAATATAAAGAAGAAGAAGAAGAAGAAGAAGAAGAAGAAAGATGCAAGTGTGCAGAGGTTGAAGCTGGTGCTAATTATATATACAGATACTGACATATGGTACCTTTGCATGAAGATTCTGTGAGGAGTCTCTCCAAGAGCTTCCTCTCAATGAGACTATCATCTACTGCTAGCACATGGAAATGCTGTTTTTGCTTTTGTTGGGTGTTTGCAAAATCTGGGTGTAACTCCATTTTTTGAGATGAATGAAACCTTGATGATCAGGCTCTTCAGAAAATTTCAGTTATATATGCCTAATTATTTCTTGAGAGAGAGAGAGAGAGAGAGAGATCCAAGCTAGGGAAAGAGAAGTGTCTGTGTGTGTGTGTTTTTCTCCCTTCGNGGTGTAACTCCATTTTTTGAGATGAATGAAACCTTGATGATCAGGCTCTTCAGAAAATTTCAGTTATATATGCCTAATTATTTCTTGAGAGAGAGAGAGAGAGAGATCCAAGCTAGGGAAAGAGAAGTGTCTGTGTGTGTGTGTTTTTCTCCCTTCAGATTTTGTTTAGTTGGGAAGGGTAAGAAGCAAGAGTTGTTTGCAAGATAGATAGATATTGATGGTGAATGTTGTCTGTGCCCATTCGCGTGCATAGATATGATGTGCTTTTCATGCTAAGATCTCTCGCTAGATTCTCTACACCGCGTTGGTACAACCACCACTCCTCTTTCTCTCTCTGCCTGTCTCTTCTCTTTTCTCTGTCCTGATTTTGTTTGATTGCCAAGAAAAATCCGGGACCCATGCATTTGGTCATGATGATAATAGAAAGGAGTTGATTTTGGGTGCGAATTTTGGATGGATTAAAGACTTTAGAAAAGCTTGTTAACTAATTAAACTATTATTGTTTGGATCTTTCTCTCCCACTTCTCTTTCTTAATTTCCTCGTTTCCTTTGAAATTTAACACTTTCATTCGCTTTGCATGTTGGGTCGAAAAAAATTGGTTCCAACCAACAGATAATCTCACCACCCCATTATATATTACGTTGTTTAGCATTGTACGTAGCTAGGATGTGACACATTAACCTATGACATCCTATAAGTATGGTACTAAGGTTTGAAATTAAGAAGTGTTCCCTTTTTCTCTCTCTCAAATTTTATTATTATCTTAACCCTTAAGATCCTTTCATCTTTAAATTAATACTAGTTTGCAATTATTTGGGGGATAAATGGTACATATTCAAAATATCATAAAGTTGAAATTTGCACCCCATGCATATATTAAGATCGATTGTCAAGAATTAGATAAGAATTTATTTGTTAATTCTAAGTAGTTGGAGATCTAATGAGTTGGTTTTGACATCTTGAAGTGTAATGTGTAAAAATACGACAATAATTTGAGGGTGCAAAATATATTTTTTAAAATTAATTTTTTATCGACAGTAAATTAGAGAAAATAATTTCCTTTAGCATTATGAAAGCTTCATTTATTTCCTTTATTTATATAAAACCGTGTCTAGATAGTTTCATCATGAGTCCTATTAATATTAGTGGCCTGCTAAAGGATTTTCAACTTGTTTATTTGTGGCTATGTATTTTTTTTGAAAACGATTATTTCTTGTTAAAATGAGTATGCTTTCGTCATAAATAGTCATTCTCGTCATAAATAATCTGTTATAAATGCTTGTTTTTCTTGTAGTGTTAGTTTAAGAAAATTTCTTAACTTCTTATTAATTTCACAATAAATTCCCCTTTTTTTTTGTGGTCTTTTTGGGCTTCTATAGTAAATGAAAAAAAACATAAACGAAAAAAATTATGTAGAACTACTTCAAGAGATATCTAATTAAGATTTATAGCTAGCTGATATTTTCAACCGTACTGATCTTATGTGGGAAAACATAAAATTAAGGAATACAGGACAAACTTTTTTATCTTCTAATGGAAAATCATAAAAGAAAAAAGGTTATTAAAGGTGGGGAGATTTCTCAAATACATGAAAACAACAACAACAAAAGATTTTTTTTTTTTTTTTTAAGAAGAGCCGGTAGCCACCCATATAGTGGCCCCGTCTCAAGTTTATTAATAAAAATTCATATTTGTGGCGGAGGAAAATTATGATAAACAATATTTCACTTGAGGGTTTACAAAGGATATCACTATAACCTAACCCAAAACCAAGTGTCAAACCATCCTAAACATAATAAAACCATAAACCATAAGCCCAAACTATATACGAAGTTGAAGAAGGCCAAAATTTTCCATTTTTAAAAATCCTCTCAACAATTTTGGAATATCCTCATACAACTCCCACTAACTTGACAAACCTTCCGCGACTAGTTTTGCAAGATAATCTGACGAAGAATTTCCTTCCCGATACATGAATAAACTTCACATTTATTTCTTCCAACAATTTTTGAATGTCATCCCAATAATCTTCTAGGTATTAAATAGGACATCTCTTATCAATCAGCCATTTTATAACCAAAAGCGAATCGATCTCAATATCAAGATTACCAAAACCCAACCTCTTTGCGATCCACAGCCCATATAACAAACCTAACAATTCGGCTTTATTATTCGTACCATCACCCAAAAAATAAGAGTAAGCAAATAAACGATTATTAAGAAATTGCCTACATTAATTATCCAGTAAAGTATTTTGTAATATGATTCGAATTAGACCCAAAGCAAATAAACGAGAAAAAAGTGTGTGCATGGGGCAGCATGTTTTGAAAAAAACTAGTGAACACCAGAAAAACGAGACTAGTATGAAACGTCTGCAATTTTGAAGCATCTGAATATATATATATATATAGTTTGATCGTTAAGCAATTAGTCGTTGTCACTAAAGATTTTCTAGAAGAGGGCAGGGAGGAGCATATCTACAAAATAAGTCATTGGGTCATGAGAGCAACGCGAGCCAACGACGGTGCATGGGCTCAACACATGATGGCAGATGGGGTGGTGGCTAAAAGGCGTGGGGGTGACATGAGATCAGTGCAAGTGGAGTATGAATAGGAAAGTGGAGTATGAATAGGTTTCACATTGCGCTTAAAAATTCATAGATAATGGACAGATTTGAGAGATGAAAGATAGAGAAAAAAAAAAAAAAAAAAAAGGATAACAAGAAAAGGTTGGCAAAGGGATCAATTAAGGTGGTGATCAAAAGAAGAGACGTACGTGACTTCAAATATGGCACACACCTTGTCCCTTTCATTAGAACGGAGCAAAGGACTCTCACATGGAGGTGATGAAATCAGATAGATTCAAAGAAACATGAAATTAAAAAGAATATAAACAAAAAAGAAGAAGATGCCTGATATGTCAAAAAGGACATGCCCTAGCTAGTTAGCTAGCTTTGTATTGCATTATATTCTTTCTTCTTATACATGAACGTTGAGAATTTTCAAGAAATTTACAATGTTAGCATATTTTTATATAATATTAGAACATAAGTTTCTATTTTTTATGTAATTATATTTTCATTACATAAAAGATAAGAAATTTATGTTCTAGCTAATATTATATCCTAAATATGAGCATATTTATAACTTCGTATTGTATGCTGAAAAAATGTGAAGCTCATGTTCCGCCCCCGTTCTTTTCTAAGAGGAAAGCAAAAATAACTGGTGAATTCGCAAAATGCAACAACTTACATGATAATATTGATTAATAATTTGAGTTTTTTTTTTTGTCTAGTTTGTTAAACCACAAGTGAATTCTATCATTAGGACAATTTATACCCGCATTGATACTACCTAGATTATTTCGAACTTACAATCTATGTGAAACATATGTCTATATTACTCTGTTTTTATGAAAATACATAAGACAAAATGTTGAGTTTGACACCATTTTCTCTACAAAACTAATTAGAGCCTTCAACCTTTTCTTCCGTCGGCCAGGGAGTGGGAGGCCCTCTCATATTCCTTCATGGTACATCTTTTTTAACACTTCTTTTGCTTTTTTTTGCTTTTTTTTTTCTCTTCTGATCTACTGCCATCTAGCAAGATGACAGACTACACACACCACACCACAACACTTCTCAAACACCAATCTACAAGACGAGCCAGGAAACACTGCCAATCAACCAACATTTACTACAAGAAAAATGAATATTTATTATTAATTATTTGCGATGAGAATGATTATTTGTAATGAAAACAAACCTATTTTAATAGAAATAATCATTTTCACATAAAATTCTTATTATAAATAAATAATTTTCTTGTAGTGGTGTGAGGCACACACTTGCGCATGCGGAGCGTGACCTTCACATGTCATTGTGGAGGCTCACATGCGGCAGCGCGGGCGAATTCCTTGCCCTCATAGCTTCAAGATGCACCCCACCCTGCTCTTTTCCTACTGACACGTGAGCCTCATCTACTGGCAAAGTGTCTACCTATCCAACTATGTTCTTTTTTTCCTCGAATCATGAGAACGTTAATATTGAAAGTGCAGATCTCCTACAAAATGCACCAAAGTAAACAATTACAATTATCTTTCTATCGACTGGGACTAGCTTCAAGCTACAATTAATTGATCCACTTGTCGGATCAAAATATACCACCTATGGGGGTCCCTTCCTTAACTCTGCAATCAATAAAATGGAGTTTTTGTAGGGGGCCCCGCCCACCTCCTCTTGTTTCTTTGATTTTAATTTCAAGGCAAACCTTGATTACCAAAAGATTTGATAACATGATCTAGACTAGTTTAAGATTCTGCCCAAATCTTAAACTAACTACCTAATTCATAGTTAATTACCGACGTAGCTTTAATAAAAAGTAAAGCTTACTATTAAAAAATAAATTTTTGCTTACTTTCTTTTTGTCTAACGGAATGCACGAGACTTGCATTCTAAAACTGAAAATCATTTCCTTTTCTCTGGACTTATGATTCATGTGATACCAAATAATTTATCGTTGCCTTGGCCTAAGATACAATTTTATGGAAAATGGGATCCCAACCAACAAAAAGGAAATTTGATTGTGAAAGCACACACTGTACAATCTCTATGCAATCTTACTTTTGTTGAAAAAAGTAAAGCACGTATGTTGGCCATCTTTTTTCGTCTCTCTTAGTGCATGTACTTGCTGATAAGTATTAATGATTTTAGTTCATCTTGGAATGGGAAACAAACGTGGGTCCTCCTCTCACTGGGAACCAAGATCTTCTCGAATGAAAATTTGAGGTCAATCCAGAATCATTTGTGAGATTTTAGCAGATCTAGCTACTGGGCCCACTAAAAGTTTACAATCTAACCATATTTGTAAGAAATTTCCTAAAGTATTGCCTAGGGTTCCATCCAAGTCTTGGTTTCTAGAGTCAACAAAAAGACTAGCTAGCTCGGGATTGCAGGAGGTTATTGCAATTCTCTTTATGGTTATGGTGCTTTTGGACATGTGAGAATAGGCAGCTTGTCAAAAACCTTTTCACAATATATATATAGCAACTATATATATATATATATAACATTTTATATATGGAAATACAATACCCTTTTTTTAATTAGAGTTCTCATATTATATATAAACTAATTGTATAAAAGCATTATTTATTGTACCCATCACTTATTGCGCGATCGACTATAATTAAAATAAAAATTGAAATATAATGCGACATATTTTCACATCAATTTTGTAATAATTGGTGTGTTAATAAGCAGGTTTACAGATATGTTTGTGCTTTTAACTATAGTCAGCATCGATACAATTCAATAGTGATAAAAATATGATGTTACCATCAAGTGAAAGATAGGGCTCTATCTTTCATAGGGATGTCCAAAAATCGCGTGCCCATACCCCAAACCATTTATAAAGAATCAAAAAAATTGTATAGGTTCAAAGTCACTTGTAATTGATATAAAATAATGCAATAGTCAATGGCTCCATCTTTCATAGTCACACATAAAAATGATGAAATATATCCAATAATCATGTCAATAATAATTTTCTCTTTGAATTTGAGACAAAAAATAAGAAAATGTTGAACATGCCAACCCCGTGATTTTCTTAATCAAAGCCTATCTTTTTAGTGGGACCATACTAGCTGTAATTTCCATGGCATGTGGTATGGAACTTTGTACTGTACACCAGAAAAGAAAGAACGTCAAAACAAAGTAGAGAGCTGGGAAAAGGCAAAAGAAGCATATATACTTTACCTCCAATTAAGATTTTCATCTGTTCCTTTAGCAACTTTTACATTATTCACGACCCATGATTTCCATGATTGTCAAAGAAATCATGCTTGAAAACCCACGAGTCTAAAACAGTCTGACTCCGGTGCTGATCCATCAGGTTCAAATCAAATAACAGTATTAATTTTTTGGGTCAAATAAACACATGATGAACTTAGTTGTTGGGGCTACTATATAGCCAAGAGGTTGAAACTGACGTTTCATATTCTACTACTTCAATGGAGCTGTGTATTGGATATGGGAATTCAATTTAAGAGATAATTGATATAAGAGAAATGATATTTGCAGTCTTAGAATAAACAAGATCCGTGCGATCCTTTTGCCCACATTTAATGTTGATGCCCACTTTTTTTCAAAGAGAATGTGCGGGACTTGCACATCTTATGTTTGTATCTAACATTACTCTTGATATAATAGGTTTTATTGATCTCTTTGTTTCTTTTTGTATAAATTTCTTTTTCAAAAATACCATTATTTTTAAAGTAATAAATATTAATCCAAGAAAGAAATTTCACATGCAATTCCAAAAAATAGAAGACAGAAAATAGTTTGTATTCTAACAAAGCCTGAGACATTTCTAAAAAC
>QEOT01123130.1:0-45837 GCA_003123785.1 Pterocarya stenoptera | reverse complement strand
AAAAAAAATATTTTTGTCATTATCCTTTCATCATTTATTGCTCATTATTTTATCATTGGATACCATATAAGAAGATGTTGAGGTGGTGGTAATTTCGAGGACAGTGGATAGAATTTTTCAAATACTATATGCTTCTTATGAACAGAAAAAAATACTCTCCATACATATATATATATATCAACTATCTATAACTATGTATCTTTTACCAATAGTAAGTATAGGTAAAGAAGCTGTATGTTTATCAACAAACTATATCACTACAAGAAAAATGACTATTTTCATGACAAGAAGCAACATGTTAAAAGAGCAATGATCTAAATATGAAGAGTTGCATAGATGGCCGGTTAATTAGTAAATTAGAAAAAAATATATCAATACAAAAACTTGAACAGCTTTTTTATATTAATTCTTTTTTTAACCCCGGGCTCAAAGATATGCAAAGGATCTCGAGCTCGAGAGAGACGGGTATTCTTTTAAAATAAAGCTAAGCCAAAACTTCTTTTTATTAGTTAAAACCCAAAGCCCTCTCTCTTTCGTAAGTTCGTGATTTTTGTATTTCTTAAAATAAATAGAATTCACTTAATATAAAACCTATGGCATTTTACAGTTTTAATCATTCCATATTATATTAAAAAGTAAAATGATCAAAATACTACTGCTTTTGATCTAGTTAATTATATAGAAACTATCTATTTTCACTTGAAAATCGAGAGGATCCTTGTATTTGTAGGTCTTATCTGTTCATCTTAACACCTCTTTCTCTTTCAGACTTGCCAGCTAGCTCTTCTTTCCATTATATGGGTGTACACGGCCCAGATCATATGGATTCGGATCTGGCTATATCTAGACCAACCTCCAGGTCTATAATACGGTTTGGGTATCCGTCTTGATTAACTTGGTTAATTATATCCCAGCAGACACCCAGTTATAAAAATTCAGGTATCTGATTATAACCGGATATTCGGATTTGCCAAAAAATAAAGTTTTAAAGATGAGGACTATAAACACAAAACGACATCATTTTATTTATGGGTCATTTTATTTTAAAACATAAAACTTGGCTACAGGTACTTGTTATTAATATAGAACCCACATTATATAATAGTACCCGTATTCGAATAGAGGTGGGTACGAAATCCGGATTCCTGCTTAGATAAACTTGATTTCTAGATTTCAGACCAGAACGAAAAAAAACAACCCTGATGGACAAGCCTATTCAATTATGTTCTAACTTTTATGTTGATTTCCAATTTGTTATTTTTTAATGTGAGTAAAAAAGGTTCAATCTATAGCTGGGGCTGAGTAAAAATCTAAAAATCCGACCATGTTCTGACTCTTACAAAACGAAGTTGGAATCGGATTTTTCTTAATTTTCAGTCGGAGTCGAAGGTGTCCCTGGACCGACTCCAACTTTGACTTTATGCTCTGATTCTGACTTTGACTCCGACTCTGACTTTGCCCTCCGAATTCAAATCCGATATTGTACATATGTTATAAAAATATGTATTTAACTATGTATTGGTCATATATACTAGTATGAGCTAATTATTATAAAATAATATACTTATAGTATAATATAAATAGATTAGTAATAGTTTAGTATATGTAAACATCATAATATTACTATATCAAGTATGGAAATAAGTTAAAGACTAGTATTGAAATAGTCTAGTATAGTAAGTTAAAAATGCATAATACTAATTTACTAAAGCATAATAACATATAATTGGACATTAGAAAGTCTAGTATTTAATTTAGTTAGAAATAAGTAAGACACTAGTATAATAACGTATAATACTAATGTATAAAATATGTAATTAAATACTATAGTATAAGTCTAGTATATAAATAAATTAGACGCTAGTATAGAAATAACTAATAATTAGTCGCTTAGAAAAAAAAAACTATTAAGTCTAGTATAATAAGTTAATAACACATAATACTAATTTACTAAAGTATAATAACATGTAACTAGACACTAAAAAGAAATCAGTCTAGTATAGAAATAAGTTATAAATAATTTGTTTTTTTTTTTTTTTGTGAACAAAAATTTCATTAATCAAACCAAGATTTACAGACGACTATCAAACTAAATGGCTTGAGAGATAAAATCGGAAACCCATCCCACCACATTTGAATGGAATCTACAAACCAAGCATGTCTAGCTAGGCCATGAGCTGCCTCATTCCCTAGTCTACTAACATGATAAACTTTTACATCAATAAAAGTAGCCAATAGGACCCTAATCTCATGAATAATAGCTCCCCATGGTGACTGGTTTGATGCATCGGCTGCCAACTCTTTCACCACCAACATGCAATCTGTTTCCAAGATCAGATTCGTAATGCCCATTTGTGCAATAAGTTGCAACGGCTAGGAACTCAATCACCTCTGGTTGGTCCACCTCCCACTCTCCCTTACTTGCTGACATTACAACCTTCCCTTGTGCATATCTCAATATAGCTCCAATTCCTGTTTGATGGAGATGATGGAACACAGTTCCATCACATTAAGCTTCATAAAACCCTCAGGTGGTGGGCTCTATCCGCAAAAATTCTGCAGGGCAATTGCACTCATCGGTATTGCTTGAACCGTACACCACCATGCATGGGCATGTATAAACTTTACTTACCATTTACCACCATTTTTTGTGACTTTTGTACTTTTAACCTCACTTTTTTGCCAAAAGCAAATCACCTTCAAAGGTAACTTCTTTCTTGTTCGGAATGACAATTAATATCCTAGCCACGAAATCATCATATATAGGATCAAAAGTGCCTCCCATTTCCCCTTCTTTTCTTTTATTTATTTCATTTAGTTGCTATCATTGTGTTTGTATTGTTTGTGTCTTGGATTGCTCTAATAACCTTATTTGCCTAAGAAAAAAGACATTAAGACTACGTTTGGATGTTGAGAATAGATGAGATATGAGTATTGTGCATCCAAACTCAGCCTAAACCCAAACACAACTGGATCTAGGTATATAAAAAGGCCATTGTTAAAAAAAAAAAAAAAAATCGAAGTCATAGTATAAAGCAACTAAAAATAACAATTATTTCGTTTATACAAAGTCTTAGTTATTTAAAATACTTATTACAAACTAATTATAACTAAAACTTTAATTTACTAGAATTAAGAAATAAAAAAATTAAAAATGGTCTCCTACGCATTTAGCAAACTAGCTAGAGTCGCAGGTTTTGCTCGATAAAGTAGCAAGCGAGCAGTGTCTGTCTAGCGAAGGTTATTTGTTGTTTCACTCGACGTACGAGAATCAAGTAGAGTGGAGCAAACTAATCTTGAATTGGATTATTTTTGTACCGTCTTATTCTCTTTTTTTAGGTATTTTTTATCCTCTAAATTCCTTTATGCCTTTGATAGGCATACCACCCCCATTACATTAAAAAAAAAAATGGCTTCCATACAAAGGCAATCCCCTTGTATATAATATGCTTTCGCATTGGCTGACAAATCAAGAAACGGAAATAGAAACCCAACCAGAACTAGACATTTAAAGCATATTGGAACATCGGATTAGAGCATTGGCATTGGCTTCTTCAAAATTTGAAGAAATATAAATAAAATGATTTAAATTGGCTCTTCCAAAAAGTAAAAGTTTAAACTATAAGCTACAGTTATTTTAAGTATATCTTTAAATTTAAAGATTTACTATTCATCTTTAAAAGTAATATTATATTATAAAAACTATCCCGACCTTTTTTGCTTTTTAGTTTTCATTTTCCACGATTTTCATTTTCCCAAACGTCTTTTCACCTTCAATTTTGTATTCAATTTTGAAATATGTGCAAGAAGAAATATTATTATTAATTAACATATAATTAGTGTAATTGTAAAATATAAAAAAAAAAATAATAATATTATTATTAAGAAAATAATATTATATTATTTTTTTGACTAATCCAATGTGAAATTATCGCTAGAGAGGTTCTAGATTTATGAAAAATATGTACTTTTCATCAAATTTTAAAAATGACTTTGATAAAACCAATACTAAAGGTGGGTTTGGATAGCCAGTTCAAACCAAAACATTTCATCTGAAGTTGTACAGTACAGTAGTTTTGGTTATCCAAACACAATACTTCATCTCTTAAATTTTGAAAACATCCATTTAAATGAACAGTAAATAAACAATATAAAACAGTGAAAACTTACATGAATAGTACATGAACAGTGCAAAAATTGACATAAACAATACATGAACAATGCACAGTGAAACCCACCTCTTTATCAAATAACAAAAAGTCAATACTATATCATCTCATTTCACTATCCAAATACATTTTTTTTCAAACTATTTCATCTCATCTTAACTCAAATCTCATTTTATCTCACCTCATCTTATTTGAACAGTATATCCAAACCCACTCTCTTAAGTCGCTTGAGCTAAACAATTTTGTATAGAAGCCAACCTATAAGCAACAATGCACATGGTGTCATCCATCCATATAGAGAAAGGAAAAGAAAAACACTGCACATGGCTCATTTCTCTCTCTCTTTTTATTTTTATTTCTTTCTTTCTGGGGAGAGGCCACATGCCGCACTTTGCTTTTTAAGTAGACTATAGGTGAGTTGTAATCATAACATAATCTCTTCTCCAAAAGCTTTTGTAGATCACAGATGACAGATGCGAAGACATCCAAATTACCGTGTTCTAACAGCAAAATATCATTTTATTTATTTATTTATTAAGATTTTACCTTTTTAAGAAGAAATTAAACTTGGCTCTCTATCTTAATTAAGAACACCTATTTTTTTTTACCAATTAATCACTTATTTTCGACTTTTTATTTGTAACGAAATTTTTTTAAACTATTTATCTTCCTAAATGATAATGTTTTTAAAATAAGTTCTGTCGTATTAATAATATTTTTGTAAAAAAATATTTTCCCAAATAGTCATTTAAAAAATATTGAATTATCTCAATGGTAACATTTTTGCCAAATTTCTACAATAACAAATATTAATATAAGAACAAGTGTAGGTTATTGGAGGAAGAGTTTGTTTTGTTGGTCAAATAAATATTTATAAAAAATGATTTAGGGTTGAAAAGTTGCTCCCTAGAGCCAATTTTCAAATGTCAAAAAGTTTTCCAAAAATAATGAGCAGTAGACTCTTTTGTCAAAAGTAAAATATTTTTACTACATTTTAGACAACGAGCTCCTATCCTCAGTCAGATGGAAATGCTCTTACTTAAAATAAATAATAATAATAATAAAAGATTATGGGAAATCTATAATCCATTTATAAATAATCAATTTTGCATGATAATTCCTACATTTTCAAGAAAGAATATACAAAATTTATACATTTTAAAACTGTATCTAACATTATTTTTAAATAATTATCAAAAAATAATTATCAAACCAAACTAAAACTGGTACAAAATTAATATTGCAAATGAGATTGACTTACAATGATTTCTTGCATTCATAGCTTGAAAACAGGAGAAAAGACCAAAGATAGGAGAAAACAAAAGATACTAAAATACATATCAAGAATCAAGATCCTTCAATACGTTCATATATACAATATTTTAGTACCTAAACTAACCTAAATATATTAATCAATAATGAACATTATATATATAATTATTAAATGTCAATAGATTCCTAAACTTTGATAATAATTATCTATAACAATCAAGCATGCAATCCAAAAGCAGAGATGCTGGTATATTTACTGCACATATTACCTGTAAAGGCACTCACCATTTTTCTTTTTCTTTTTTTAAGAAAAAGGCTTCTCAATTACCCATACCTTCAAATTTCCCCCTTTTTTTTTTTTTCCTCTTTTTTGATAGATTCCAACATGGTACCGAAGTGTCCAAAAAACATCACATTTTTAATGACTTAAAAAGTGTTAAAAGAAGAAACGAATGAAAATGTAATAGCCACAATAAAAAAAGCTATAAGAATCACCCTTTTCTTTTTGATTTCTAGAGAGAAAGAGAGAGGAAGAGAAATCTAATAAAAAAAGAGGGGGGGGCTAAAGCCTAAGAAGCTGCTGAACAATTTACATGCAATTACAGTCACATTAAACCCACTCTCCACCTTACAACGTTACAACACCAACCACATAATAAAAAAAGATAGAAAATTTAAAGAAAGTGGATAAAGATAAGGATAGAGTTTAAACAAAAATTAATAAAAGTAAAAAAAGCCATCAATTAGCGGAGAACTAATACGCCTAAAAAATAAAAGAAACTAACTGTCTCTCTCTCCCTCTCTCTCTCTCTCTCAGTTTGATCTCTAAGGTAGCTCAACACCCAACTGGCTCCACGGCCGGCTTCACCTTCGGCGGCCTTCCTCTCCCTCTAGGAGGCCCATCAGACGGAGCTGCAGCCGAAGCCGCAGCAGTCTTGGCCTTCTTGGGTGGACGGCCACGTGGCCTGCCACTCCCGGAGGATGCCTTCTTTGCCTTGGGTGCCGGGGGCGGCGAGAACGGGTCCCTCGGCTTTGGCGGACGGCCCCGTGGCCTGGGTGGCGAGACGACGGTTCCTGGTGGGAGCGGCGCCTTGGGCTTTGGAGGGCGGCCTCGTCCACGCTTCGGAGGCGCGTTGGGGTCTGGCTTCATGTAATTATTCTTGACCAAAACGAGCTGGCCGGCCTGCTTCAGCTTGCTGAGGTGGTGGGAGAGGAGTGTCGAGTGAGCTGCCGGCAGATCCGTGTAAGTCGACTCAATATACCTGGAGATAGCCGACTTGTTCGAGCCGTTCTTGTCGTTGAGAGCCTCGATCGCCGCCATAATCATCTGGAAATAAAAAAAGGAACTCAAAATCATCAAACCCAGCTGAAATCAAACACTAATAACACCCCGCTGAAAGCGTTTGCATGGTGAGAAAAGAAAGCTCAAGAAAATGGAAGAGAAACCGTTGGTACCTCGGGGTACTGAGGGATTGAGGTAGCTGTGGGAGGAGGTTGAGCTGGAGGAGGGTTATTATTTTCTTCTGTAGCCATGGAAGAGCTTCGAGAGAGACAGAGAGAGTGTGTGGGTATGTGTGTTAGAGAGAGAGGGGACTGTAGGTTTGGTGGGAAGAGGAACGTAAGTTGAGTGGCCAAAGGGGTCGGGATTTAAAAGGGTGTTTCATGAGGTTCGGATCGAGGGAAAAGGGTAGGCGATGAGAGCCTAAGGTGGGGGATCGGGCGGCTAGGGATAGTGAGTTCAGATGAGAATCAAACGGCTGAGCCTTCATTGTTTTGGAATCACACGGATTGATGAGGTGGACTAGGACTAGTTTGGGGTTGTCAAATTCATTGGATCCGAAGTTACGATCAAGCCCTTCATTTTGAATTGTTCCCGAGCGTTACGAATCAATTTGAGCGGAGATAACACGGGGTTTAGCTTAGAAATATTTTACACGTTGCAGAAAACTATTGGTGCGAAGATAGAAAGTATAGAAGCGGGAAATTGGATTTTAGGAACTGACGTATGGGATATCGACACGACATCAAGTACATGTGTGCTTGAGTTCGTTATAATTTTGGTTGTCCGAGATTCAAAGGGCACACGCAGAGAGAGCTTAGCATCCGAGTGCGAAAAATGGGACCCGCTGGTGGGCCAGGAGACAGAGGTGCGGTTTTTTGTGTGTCGGATGTGTACGTGAGCGAATTGCAGAACTACGAGTTAAGAGGATCAAAGGGTTATTTACTGAGAGTCTGAATGTTGGGTTGACTTTATGTCATGGAGACGTACACCAAAGAAGTACTGCATCATAGCCCAGCCCCGTCCAGTCTAGTCCAGTCCAGCCAATAGGCAGTAGCTGTGGATCGTAACGAAACAATCGAAATCCGTAAAACATCCCCGCACTGTACTTTCTGTCTTGGTGGTGGGCCCTTTGCCCTCGCTGACCATGTTCGGGTTGGGGACATGGAGAAAGGGGTTAATTACATTCAAACTTTTACTCAATTTATAGGACAATGTTAGCGATCTCGCTAGATGCCGTTAAAGCATTCCGTTATTTTTATTTTTATTTTTATTTTTATTTTACATTTTTTTTTATGTAGTGATTGAGAAAATATTATTTAATAATATTATAATTTTTTTTCTTTTTATTTTAAAGTGTTAAAAAAATTATGTAAAATAATAGTTTAAAGAAAAAAATTTACAATATTATTAAACAACATTTTCTTAATCACTACGTAAAAAAAATTAGAACAGGACAAATGAACGGGATCCCTATCATTTTTTCAATTTATAATATACTTCCGAAACTACTAATTGCATCAAAATGGTCTCTCAAACTTTCAAAATTTCTTAATCCCCCTTCTATTTACCAGCAGTGTTAAATCTAATAGAAATTCACTATACGTACTGCTCATGTTCATAACATTCACTGTAAATATGTAATTTTTATTTAATTTATTATTATTGATCATATAAAATAATATATACTATCAATTAATAATAAATCATAAATCATTAAATATTTTTTTTTTATTAATTTATATACAATTAATGAATATCAAATAAGTTCATTGTGTACATAGATTATTCATACTTGCTTACAACTTAGGTATAAAATAATTTTATATATGGTTAATGATTAATGATTTATTACATCGAATGAAAGTTTGAGTGGGCAAAGTATAATTAACCTTAGAGAAATTTATTTATTTTTAATTTAAATTATTTATTTATTCTTATAAAATATTTTTTAAAAAATAGTAAAAGAATTGAAAATTTACAATATAGAAAATAAGCCCTTTGGCTCAATAGATACTCTTTTATAGGCATACGATAGGGGTGAGCATCAATTTAGTTGTCGTTTGGATAATGAGTTAAGATAAGCGAAGTTAAGATAAAATTTTAAAGTTAAATAAAATATTGTTAGAATATTATTGTTATGGGAATTGAAAATGTTAAATTGTTTATTATATTTTATGTAAAAATTTGATATAAAGTTGTAATGATAAAATGAGATGAAATGAAACACTTTCACTATCTAAATGGGTGGATTCCCCTAAATCTAACTTTGACACCGACTTTGTCGAAGTTCAAATCCAAACTCTGACTTCGACTTGTGTAGGCTTCGATCCAACTTCGACTTGTAGGAGCGGAATTGGATTTGGGCTTTCGACTTTTGGTTTTTTTTTTTTTCCTTCAGATTCATATTTTGCCCATTTTTAAAAACTATCTTTTGTAAGCTTTCAAATTTCATTTTTTTCAAAAAATTACAAACCAAAACTAAATCATTGATTACTAATTTACTTCTATACTAATATCTAACTTATTTTGATACTAGACTTCTATTATAGTATCTAATTACATGTTATCATACTATAATATTACATATTATTTTTAGTATCTAATTGCATATTATTATACTATAATATTACATGTTATTATATTATACTAGTGTCTAACTTATTTATTACTTATTTATACACTATACTTATTTATAGTGTCTAATTACATATTATTATACTTTAGTTAACTAATATTATGGGTTAGTGACTTATTATACTAGACTTAGTAGTTGTGTTTATACTAGTGCCTAATTTTTTTTATACAAGACTTATACTATAGTATCTAGTTACATGTTATTATACAGTAGTATTACATGTTAACATACTAATGTCTAACTTATTTGTAACTTAATTATATATAAGACTTTCTAGTGTATAATTACATGTTATTATACTTTAGTAAATTAGTATGTGTTATTAACCTATTATATTATACTTATTTAAATACTAGTGTCTAACTTATTTTTATAGTTGATTATGTATTATAGTAATACTATGATGTTTACATATGCTAAACTATCAATAGTCTATTTGTATTATCGTATAAGTATATTATTTTATAATAATTAGCTCATACTAGTATATTATTGAATTAAACTACATAAATTCTAGTTATATAACTAGATAACTATACTATTATATATAGGTAAATACATATTTTTTAAAATATGTACAATATCAGAGTTGAAGTTGGAGTCAGAGTTGGTCCAGCAACACCTCAGACTCCGACTCTGACTTCGACTATAAAAAAAAAAAAAATCCAACTTTGACTCCGTTTTGTCGGAGTCAAAGCGAAGCAGGATTCAAACTAGGAATTTCAAATTTTTTCCCAACCATAACATACGATATGAAAAACAAAATATGAAATGGTAATTTAATAATGAATCTATCAACTCCAAGAGTTGATACATGAATGAGTTAGACTTATAAGAAGTGGAATTTGAATAGTCATCCACTAAGTTCATGTATGTATTTATAATACTTCCTCTTGGATGATCATAAACAAAGAACATATCTTGTTAAACGTTTGCCAACGAAAAGCTCAATGGGAAAAAAACAGACCAATGGCGAAGGGAAAAAAAAGGGTACAATATTCTTATATACCTTCATATGCTATAAGATTGCCTTATTAAAATCTTGCAAAGGAAGACCTAGTGGAAAAACACCTTAGCAGGGAAAAATAGTACAATTCGTTTGATCATTTTCTCACCCTCAAATGTGTGTAGAGTTTCAATAGTTTATGATCAAAGATCAATGAGTTAACACATTCCAATGTTGTATATCAACTTCTTAAAGGTTGTAGTTGGTGATGCTTTAATGAATAAATCCGTCAAGTTACCACTTGATTATATTTGCTTGACATCAATATTACTAATCTTTTGAAAAAAAAATCATAGCAAAGAAAAAGAGTACAATCCGTATGATCATTTTCTCCCACTCAAACATATGTAGAGTTTCAATAGTTTATGATAAAAGATTATTGAGTTGACACATTCCAATGTTGTATATCAACTTCATAAAGGTTGTAGTTGGTGATGCTTTAGTGAATAAATCCGTCAAATTACTATTTGATCGTATTTGCATGACATCAATATTACTACTTTTCTGAAGCTCATGTGTATAAAACAATTTTGGTAAAATATACTAAGTTCTATCGCCTTTAATATAGCCTCCCTTGTTTTGTATGATACAAGTAACATTATCTTCATATAATGTTGTCAGACTTTCTTTGATTATAGATAAACCACACTTTTATCGAATGCGACGAATTGCTAATCTTAACTAAATGCATTCCTAACTTGCTTCATAAATTGCAATAATCTCTAAGTGATTGTAAAAAGTAGCAACTAATATTTACTTGATAGATCTCCATGAAATAACAGTACCACCATAAGTGAATAGGCATCTTATTTGTAATATTTCTTTATGGGGATTTGAAAGTGTGTCCATATTGTGGCAGCCCAGACCCCCGCTTGTGGTTTGACGACAGCCACATAAAACCACAATCAGAATTACAAGTCAACCCCAACACTTCACATAATTACACATATCACAACAACAAAGCCGTTAAGATTTCACAATTCCAACAACAAATATTTCAAGGTTAGTCCGAGAACCACTTCAGTGCAGAAGTGAACTTTTTGGATGATCGAAGCATCCTACGTTCTGTTGCTGGTCATGGGCATTCTCATTAGCAGGTGACACAGAGGTCTTTAGGGTGGTGGGTGACTCGGGCAAAGGTTGAGACCGTGTGTGCATGGTTGTGTGTGTTGCTAAATAGTGGAACAGAGGCCACAAGAGAAGTAAAAAGAGAGCACAAAAAGATAAAGGGTGCGAGGGAGAGCAAAGAGCGAAGATTGGGTGGCCAATGGCTTGAAATTTCAGGGAGGTAGCAAGTGGCGAAGGTAGCAAGGGAAAAATAGAGGGTGCACGTAAGGGGGAGTGTGGGGTACACAGAGTCAGAACGTTGGATAGGGAGGGGTATGGTGGGGGGTGGTGGCGATTGAGGCTAGGATTTTGAGTCCAAAGCTTTGGGCTTGGGGATTGAGAAAGGGAGGAAGAACAAAGGCAGATCATGGAGGCAGAGAGGTGGTCAACACTTACCCTGTGCACGTGGGTGATGATGGCGGTAACGGAGTGATGTTGGACTTGGGCAGTAGCGGCACACAGTAGCTGCGAAACAAATGGTAAGATGAGGGAAGACCGATATGGTAACAGAGTGAAAGTAAGAAATCGAGAAAGGATAGGATGACTAACTAGTGCGGTGGAGCACAGTGGCGACATGACGGAGGGGCTAGACAAAGCAACTTGCAAGTGCAGAGAGAGAGAGAGAGAGAAGGAGAGAAATTGAAGGGGGTGCTCAATGCAAGGATGTTAGGGGCTGGTTGAACGATGCTAGAAAGGGCGGTCGGTGTAACGAATGTAATAGTGAAAAAGGAAATAAAGAAACAGAGAGATGAGTGGGGATGTTCAGTGTAGGAGGGAAGGAGAGAGAGAGAGAGAGAAAGAGAGAGAGAGAGAGAGGGGCAAAAGGAAGGGGATAAATAAAATAGGGTTTTGGGTTTTTTGGGATCCAAAATGACGTCGTTTTGGTGGGGCCTGGGCTTTGCCTCTCCTATGGATTTTGGGCTGAAACAAACTTTTCTTCACATCCTCCCCCTTTATTAAGATTTCATCCTCAAAATTTGCTTCTTGTAACTATATCTAATCCCCAAGGACCGATGAAGTCAATAGTATCTACCTTTACCTCCAGAAGTCAATAGTAACTAGTTCTCCCAATAGCACATCACAACTAAAATCCCAAAGTAGACCATGTAGTCCAAAATCTCTTGTTCCACAAACGCATATTGTAACGCCCTAGACTTGAAAGGGTCAGAAAATTATTTTGTGTCACTTAAACTCACATTTCACAGTGCAAATATAGACTCCAATTTCTCAATTACACATAAGTCTTATTTTTTCCAATCAACTACTCCAATATAAATAATCTAAAACACCACAAAATCTCAAAAATAAATGCCAACCTTCCAAAATACCAAGTCATTAGAACATGACAAAATTACTGGATAAATAATCCAATTCACACCCTTGGGAAGAAGACTAAGTCAGGTAAAAACCTATTTCCAAATCATTTGTTTCTTAGGTCTATGCTAAGCACAAAACAGCAGCAACACCATTTGATTTCTAAAATAAAGATCATGTTGTTGTCTAGATTTGCTTAGTGACTTCCAAGTTCGAATTTTCTCACATATTGCTTCTAATACTTGTTTAGTTGGGTGTGTAACTAAGTGGAGGGAAGGTAGAAATAATCATAAATCGTGCAACCTATAACTTGAAGAGGTGAGATGATTTTTCTGACCTATTTTGTTCCAAGTTGTGCAGTTCTACAAAAAAATTACATGTGTTTATTAATTATGATGATATTATTGTGATAAAATTAAGAGAAATTAAATGTTGGAGGTTGGAGGTATTTTAGAGTTTAATAACATGATCATTTGGAAAAAATTTGTGATAATCAAAGTATTTTGGAGAGTGACAATATTTTAGGGCTTCGAGGATTTTTTGACAATAGGAAAATATAGATTTTGTATAACTCAGGTGTTAAAGATAACATATGTGTTCAATTGAAAATTTACCGAAATTATGCTTGACTATTTTATAAGTGATAATCGATATTCCGTCAGCACTACTGGGAGAAAATTCAAAGAAATTAAATAGTCCAGGTAAGCAGAGTTCTTATGCTAAACTTTGCATAAACGAATGGACTGAGATTAATTCTATAAAAAATATGCATGTTTTGGTTATGAAAAGAAAACTTGAAAACAACCTCGATCATTTTATCTGTATCACTCATGGAATCCATATAAGAGAAAAGTATTTTTTTTTTTCATAACTGGTGTTGATATGAGCTTATTTTGGCATTTTGTTTTTAAACTGTGCAAAAAGAGCAAATAAGAAATCTGAAAAAATTTTCATGATTAAATGAAGATGCTCTGAATCTGCTTTTGATTATGTGAAAATGACATGACTATGTCCAATACTTGTATGTTATTTATGATATGAGCTTATTGGATAGGGTTTCGGCTAGGGTTTAATGAATTATGTGTTTGTGTTTCGTATCCTTGTATGTTATTTATGCAATCATCTATTCTTACACTTACATCTTTTACAAGCTAAAAGTGTAAGTTCTCTAAGTTAGCCCCATTGTGACTACATAATCCATTGCATTTCCATTCAAATAGTAATTTCCTATAGTCAATAGTAATGGCTCTATAATTATATTCTTAATAGTAAGTTTCCAAGCTCATCTTCCTTGCACTAATAAGTCATCAAAAATTCACCATAACTTTGATGAGCATCTCTACAGATTATAAACAAATTATAATCATAAATAGAATATACAACATCAAACAAAAATTATAAGTCATCAACAGATTCTATGTCATCAAACACAAATTATAATTCATCAAACAATTCTCCATTCTCAACAAATTATAAGTCATTAAACACAAATAAACTTTTTGGTATATTTTCCCCACGCAGAAATATCACACTTCCAACTCATATGCATGCCGTTGTAAATCCCAAGTCTAGCAATTCACCATAACCCTCAAGTCTAGCAGTTCACCATACATCCATACTAATCTCATTCATATTCAAGAAATCCATTAAACATAGTTAATATTGTCGTTTACATACCCCAAGAAAAAAAAAATTCAGACTATCTCAAAATGAGAAGTGAGCTCAGTATGCATTTTAGTGTCAAAGTTGACAAACATAAATGAGTTGTGAGCTCAAGAGGCAGTTTTGGAGTCCACCCAGTTTATAAAAAAGACAACACAATTTGCTCTTATTTATGTACTTACTATGCATTCATAGTAGATCTTCTAGATGTATGTTGTGTTCTTTACAAAGAGATGTTCAAAATATAACTACCTACCTACTTCTACAGCTCATGCCCTTCATCGTAATCACAGTTTTGTAGACTTTTGCTTCTTAAGTATTTTCAATTCGATGTAATGGAAATACACTAGCTGCGTTGAAGGCAAAATTGAGATGTTCATCCTCATAATTTCATTTTTCTCCTTTTTTTGGTCCAGCTCATGCCTTTCTTTTGTGAGGCGGACAATCTCTTTTCGATCTTCTATTTTCTAAACATTTGCTCTCGTCTTCTTCTCTTTCATCTCATTTAGCAAGTAAATAAGATTGGAATTTGTGATATCTTGCCTCTTTTGCTTTTTCTCTCACCTTTTTTTAGCTTTCTTTCCAATGTGTCTCTCCAAATCTACATGTATAGATAGAGACATGGTGTTTTCATCTACACATATAATCTCCGACACATGAGCTTCTTCGGTTACTGATTTCCTCTTAGATTTTAATTTCTTTCCAACCACCGTTTGTTTCCGTTTCAAGTAGTATCTTATAATAGTTCAACAATGAAGGCAATTAAATGTGGCAGAGTTATTATTTTGGTAGAGTTCATTTGCTTGCTCAATCTAAAAAATCAATCCATGAAATTAGTTAAAATAATATAATGTAATTGAAAGTAGATATAGATGGTAGTATTTTTTAACCTTATGATGCTTGTTAACCTCACTTTTCAACCTTCCTTCGTTTTGGGCTAAGGCCCCACAAAAGTTCTTTGTGACATGTTGGATGGTTGACGACCTATGTGACACCTTCATACTCTACTTGGGATATGACGGAGAATAAATTGTCAGTACATGCAACACAAGGCTATATACAGTAACATCTAGAAAGAAATTCGATAGACAATTTTTTTTAGAGTTTAGAAACGTCGTGAAATCCTTTTGAGATTTCACGAATTGAGGATTCAGATCTTGATTCACTTTGGTAGCGGAATTTTCTTTTTATTTAATTAAGAAATTTAGGAACATAATCTTAGGATATGAATTTATCGTTAGACTCGTATAAATATTTAGGATTTTACGGTATAATAAAAAGTTCCATATTCTTCGAGTGGATAGTAACCCTTTGGGAGAGTGTCACGTGACATCTGTATTAAATAGTTGTCAAATCACCCATTTTGGATATCCAAATACACTTAGGATTACTAGGAAAACTTTTAATTTGACACATGGCACAATCCTAGCCATCCACTTGGAAACCCTAGGATACTAGTGAACAGAAGGACAAAGTGTGTAAGAGATTGAGTGTGAATCAAGGTTGTCATCATGCTCTCTTACATTAGTCACTATTCTATCCAACCAAGCATTATTTGGCCAACCAAAAGAGGGTTTCAACCTTGAGAAAATCCCAAATCATTGAAGGCCAGCGAAAACCCAAACCCTTTTGGGTAACCAAAATCCTAAATGGTTCCCAAACCCTAAACATACTTAGTTTGTAACTAAGTATTTACTCACTTTATTTAGTCACTTCCACAAGCAACTAACCACTCAAGTAAAGACTCTTACACCTTGATAATTGCATTTAACCAAGAAAAGTTGCATTTGGACCAAACCTTAAACGAAACCCTAACTATACCCCAAATGAAACCCAATTCGATTAGCCCCTTTTTTGTCCAGCCGAAACCACCATTTTTCCCAAGCTTATTCAATAATTTTTCTCCCCCTTACAAGTGCATAACACGGCTGTCTTGCCACCTCATTTGCTGCCACAAATAGTGCTCTTGATGGAAATCAAATAAGACTCAAGCCTCACCCACTCGGCCAACAGCAGCAGCAGGAAACCAGCCCCTTCCTTCAGCTTTTGCCTCTCTTTTCATAAGTCAAACTCACATTAATTTGTCACTCATCTATTTGCCTCCTACACTTGCATCCTCTTTTATCCTTTTCCAAGAGCAAAACTGAGAGAGAGCTTGAGAGAAAATTCTGGCAGCTAGTGTCTACTTCATTCCAAGCTTTTATTTCCTGTAACATCCCACCTAAAAATCGCCTTAGGCATTGACCTTAGCAGCCTTAATCCTAATTAATTAGGAGTTAGGCTATTTGAGAATAAGAACAATTTTGGATACTTGAGTTGGCAAAAGGGTATACTTTGGGTTAAGTAAAATTATTAGAAGACTCTAATGCAATATTGATTTTGAGGAAAATGAAAGTTTTGGAGCTTGATTGGTTTAGTAATATTATTTTGGAGAATTTTTAGTGCTTTTTTAAGTTTGAGAATAAGAAGCCAAGAGGCCTATAAAGGAATGACACATGGCATGTTGATGGGCTAAGTAATTGGATTAAATGTTTAATTGATTTAGAGAAGGCCAAGAGTGGTTTAATAAGGGCTCTAGTTTACCAAGATGAAATGGGCTAGGATGGACACAAAGACCTTAAGCCTAACTTGGGAGAAATAAGACTTTAGGCCCTACTTGATGGACATAAAACTTTAGGCCCTACAGATGGACATAAGACTTTAGGGCCCTAATTCACTAAGGATTGATGGGCGAAGAATAAGATGTCAAAAAGCCTTAGGCCCAACTTGAGAGATATAAACTTTTAAACTTTTCTTAGAGGACCCTAGAAAATAGGCTCAATGTAAAGGACATAAAGTCATCGGGCTTAACTTAGTAAGAGTGAAGGCCTTTTGCCCAACCTAAGAAAGACCTAAGATTAGGACCCAAACTAGTAGGCCTTTGAGTCCATGGATAGGCCTCACAAATCTATACATAAGGTCCATATAAAAACCCACTACAAATCTCACAACTAAGGCTTGCATATTTTTCCCAACAAAAGCCCAACCTTTAAAGTCCAAAGCCTTATCTTTTATTTCATTCTTCCAATTGGAGCCCACATACACCATACCATGGGTTTTCTTTAAATCCAAGATGAACCACACACCCCTAGGGTTCCCTATCAACCATGGTTAAGCTTCTAACTTGAGTTAAGAAAAACTATTCATCTCACACATGAATAGTAACTTACACCATGATTTTTGCATAGTTTTCTTTAAATTATTTTCTTCCCATTTATGATATGAAGATTTGGATTTTTTTTTTAATTGTTTTGAATCACTCTTAGACAACCCTTGAAGGTTAGAACTAACCCAACCCATATCACTTGATTCAAAGACATGCCATTGCCACCACAACCCATCAATCGGCTAGTTAGTACAAAACCAAGCAACCCCTTCAACAAGCCACCAAAGCCATGCCTCCACCACCACTTTTTCAAGGTGATTTCTGCACCATTAAAACCTCATGATATCACCTAGAATTAGACCTAGTAAGGGGAGAAATAGTTCCAAGAAACAAAAGCCAAAAACCCAACTATTCACCTAGGAAGCTAGTTGAATTCCAACCGTTTACATCTTGTATCTTCAAAGAATTTTTGCACCTACTCCAAGCCACCTCCCTTGTCATTTTATCCCTTTTAAGTCCTTCAAAGCACTCAAGTTTACTCAATTACCTCCCCAAGGCAGCCCAACGATTGGCTCAAAGAGAGGTACTCACATGAACCACCCCTTTTTTTACCTCTTATATTTTCAGCTCGTGCATGATCACTTGGCATCCACTCATGCCTATATTTTTCACCTGAAAAAGGCTTCAAATGATGGTCATAATACCCCCAATTCAGACCAAGGAGAAGAGACAAGAAGGCATCAAAATATAGATAATTTTTATTCAAAATCGCTGGCCTCCATTATGTATTTCTCATTTGGATTTTTTTTTCTGAACCAATGCAGCCCTGCACTTACGGCTTTCCTCTAGCTCCTTTCCATGGTTTAATCATGAAGATTTAGGTCATAATTCAACTGACCAAATCATGACACAAATCTAAAAATGCAATCAACACACCACCTCCCACACACACCAATCACCTTCACTTCCTTGTAGCCAAAACCAATGCCCCCTTGCCTCTCACCCTCCATTGAGTCCTATAAATACCTCCCTCTTCCCTAATTTTTTTCACACAACTCTCTCTAGCTTTTCTTTAATGTTCTTGAGAGCAAAGCATTCAAAGTGTAAAAAAGAGTTGAAACCAAGTAGCTTGAGTGAGGTTCTTGTAGTGAGTTGAGTTTTGAGAAGTCAAGGGCCATGAGTTTTGGTAAGTGATCTTACCTTATCTCTTATTGGGTATTAGATTAACATGTTAGGTTTTGAACCATGACATGAGAATGAAATTTGGATTGAATTATATAAGGTTTTCCTCAAGGTGTTGCATATCTGTTCAAATTGGGAATTTTTCTTGAATAAATTGGTTTAGGATAAAAGTTTAGCCATGACATGTCTTAATATGATATTATATGTTTTACTAATATCTTGGAAGATTTATTGAAAGTTTAAATTTAAGGACAACAACATGTTATGAAAGGTTTATAATCCAATATCTTGTGTTGATCATCAAAGTATTCAATTTGCACTTGTATGAGAATGATCTTGGCATATCATGTTCTATTTCATCAAGGATGACCTTATAAACCTTTAGGAACCAATTATCATCATGTCAGGCATTTCAATGCATGATTTCTTTAGGCTTTAAAACTTGCATTGATAAAGAGAAGCTAGAAACACCATGCATACACACAGTTTGATGATTTGGTATTATTCAATGTCCAAGTGTTGGGATGAACTCATGTGACATTATTCTAAGTTGTAAACATGTTCCAGGATCAGATTTATGGAATTATATATGATAGACTTAGACCACACATACATGCAAAGAAGCTATAGGTTTAAAATCACAAAAGGGTCACCAAATTGCATGCCACAAGTTGAATGATTTTGACATTATATATGGATTTAGAACATAGAAAATATGAAATTTGTGAAATTTGGTGAATTTTGAGACCCAATTACAAATAGTAAAAATTTAGGACCTAAGGCAATTTTGGGAAAATTGTAGGGGCAATTTTATAAATATTGGTTAAACCTTTTGATTATGCACATCTTCCTTCGTTGTGCAATTCCTAACTTAGAATGCCTCTTATTTCAGCTGCACCAAATTTCAAAGTACCTAGAAAGTCTGTAAGTTAATTTCTAACTTACTCTTAGATAATTTACTTATGATTCTTGTATAAACATCATATTCATATTATAAATGTCATTTTGAGCATGAAACATCATATGATACATCATTGAGCATTTGATTACTTGTTTACATGACATGTGAAATTTTCATCATTTTAGCATATTGCGTATATAAATATCATTTTCATATAAAGTTTACTACATATGCACATGTCATAAAATACATTTTTCAAGTATAGCATGAAAATAAATTTATTCATGACCCCAAAGGCTAAGATGGAAATTTTTATCTTTGTGGAACTCCTCTGTCTACTCTGGAGTGAGTAAAACTTGAGTGGTAACTTATCAAAAAAATAGAATGGTAACCCATGGATTGATAAAGAATAGTCAACGGGTTTTGAATTGATTCTTTTTAGAGAATGTCGGAGCGAAGTCATTTATGGTACCTAATGCTGGTGGGTGCATACGTTATGATGTTATGTTATGATGAGATGGTATGACCAATGCATTGGGTTACGATGTTTGCAGACAAAGATGTAGTGTCAACATGAGTTGTACTATGGTCACCAGCAGGTACTCACAGTGCCTAATGGGGAGTTGTGATGATACCATACATTATATTATGTTAATGATGGCTTTAATAACAATGAAATGTTATGTTTTTTAAAGCAATGATGCATGAAATGTTATCTTTCGAAATGTCATGCTTTTGTGATGAGAAAGTGAAAAATCTTCTCTGAAAGAAAATGTACAAAAAAGTTTTTTGAAAAATGTTGAGGAATCTAGATGGGAGATAAATACAGATTTTTTGCATAGCATGCATATCATGTTTATCATTAATCATGCATATCTTATTTTTGTGTAAGTTAACTTACTGAAATTCTAAATAAATCTCACTCTTGTGGACCCATTACCAGTCCTTCCGGAATGGTAGAAGTTGTGTCAGGACCAGCATTCGACAAACAAGATGAGTCGTTGGCTTCAGATGGTTGAGGAAGAGCCTGATCTAGAGAGGAGGCTGGACTTGATTTTAACTTTCGTAACAATGGTTGTATATACTATAGTGTGGATGCAAGAGTTAGTCTGATTATGTAGATTCTATTTTATGGAGATTCTTTGTGGGTTCGAATCCCAGGGTGCCATTTCATCTCCTTTTTTACCTTATTTATTTATTTATTTATTTTTGGCCAAGGGAGCGTCCCGCTCGAGGGAAAGAACAAATTCCTTAATTTCTGGTTAAATGTGTTTTTGGGTAGATGGCTTTTCGAGGTCGGGGGCGGGGGCGAGGATATGGAGGCACCGATGGCTATGGATTTGTCAAACAAGAGCCATTTGAGCTTTTCCCTGTTCAAAGGGGCAACAGCCAAGTCAGAAAAAAGTTAGATGGAATCCAGAGTCAGAGTTGCAAAAGCTAGATTATTTAAAAAAGCTTAAACAAAAGGCTCAGGGCCAAGAGAATAAAGATGAAAAGGAAAAGAAAGAAGGCGAAAATGAAGATGAAGACGAAAACGATGGAGAAGAAGACATTGAGGAAGAACCTAGTGATGATGATTATTTTCAGAATGTCAAGTTTGATGATGATGACGATGATTTTAACGATGTTGATGATAGTGGTGAAGATGAAGGTACATTTTAATTGATATGGGAAGAATTTTCTTCGGATCTTCTTTAGTAGCTTGAGGTAGGTTTTGCGTATATGGAAGTATTCCTTTTCTTAATTGGATTAATTTGGGGTCTTAAACTTCACCTTGTCACCATATGAGGCTTCTAATGTATGAATTTCCTGCTTGACAAAGATGTAGAGAAGTGAAGTTTTAGTGGAGCATTTTTTAATCTTAAAAAATAAAATTAAATTAAAAAATTAAAAAAATATATATTTTATGGAGATTCTATCTCCCATGTCATGTTGAACTCAAGTGGATGGCCTCTTAAGTGAGAAAGTACCTATTTGTAGTTTATAAATCATTGGGATGTTTAGTTCATTCTAACATCAATTATTTTTATCACCCTTATTTTCATTGTGATTATTGTATACTGCTATTTGCATACTAAAATATTGTATTGCATATTAATTGTCATGAACGAGAGTATGTAACCTTGTGTTACATGTCCCAACACTCCAAGTCTCCGTTCTATCCCAAGCTGGGGTTGGGGGCATCACATTTCCTATGGCTCTAGTCTTTTCCTTTTTGTTTATTATTGAGTCTAACTACTTGGATTAGCATTTGTTAAATTTTCTTGGAGTTTTGTGGGATGGAAGTTGGTATTGATGATGGAGAGGTTCGGTTTTGATGTTGGTGATAAACTTTGGTTTTGTGATATTTGATGAAATATTGTGTAGATATTGATTTGATGAAGTACTACCATGTTTATATGCAAGTTTATGGTTTGACTCAAAGCATGTTAGGATTTTACAAAATGAGTTTGCATGATATTTAAAGTGGTAGAAATGGATTGGTGCAAAGTGAGTTTTGTTTGGTTTAGGTTGTGATTTTAGCTTTAGGATTTTGATTTTATGGGCATGATTTTTATGAACCCTGTTTTGAAAGCTTAGATGTATGGATTAAGAAGGATTTTTTGAAATTTTATAACTTGAGATTTTGTTAGAATTTTGAAGAACATGCAAGAGTTTGAGTTTAAGTATAAACTAGAGGCTCTCAGGTTCAATGTGTTCTTAATGAAATATTTGCCATGACATGCTAGATTTGATGCTTACATCTAATTATACCTTGAATGTGAGGTATATGGTTGTATTCTTTCAAGAGTTATTACATGAAAACCAAGGATCTAGTCACTTTGTGTCAAGTCCAAAAGCATGCATGCCGGTTTCTAAGTTTCTATGCAAACCGATAGTTTATCTTATGAAATCTAAGAATGAAGTTCCTTTGATTTTCTAGTTATTTCATAAGATGATAAAAAAAGTCAATGTGGTATAAATGTTAAGATTTTTAGATCTGACTTAAGTTGTGTTTTGTGATTTTTGGTTGATTAGTCAAGCATGCTATCACTTATATTTGAATGAGGAATATGTTAGAAGTGTTATTTATAGACTTTTGGAGTCCTTGGAGTTAATATGAAAATGCTGGACAAAGAACATCAAGAGCTGCTTTTATTTGATCTAATATTGATGTTTTGACATTTTCCTTAATGTAGTGAGTTTGAATTTTTATAAAATGTGTGGTTTAGTATATTAGCATGATTTTAGAACAAAGGATGTGGTTTTTGAGAGTTGATAAATTTGGTTTAAGTATGATAATATGTTAAATAGTCAAGTATCAACAAAAGTATGATTTTTAGCCATACATGAATCAGTCAAGAGGAGTTTTGTATGGTTGGATTTAGCTTTAAAAATTATGAGTTCATATTTGAATTTAAGATAAAATTTATATGAGGAATGTAAATTTTAGAGTCCGTTAGCAAAATCTTTATTTTTATGGACACGTTTATATATTTCCATAGGTTGAGGGGTAAATTTGCAAATTTGATCCTAAGTTAGTGAGTTTTATTATTATGTGGATTAAGTGAGATATTTTAATCTAGAATGTCTCTCATTTCAATTTATCCTCTTTTACGTTATGCTCATGTTTACACAACAATTTGTAAGTTAGCCTCTAACTTACCTGTAGTATGCTTATGTATGTATGGTGATAAGATCCATGCAAGTTATGTTCATGTTTCTTTTAATTTAATTTAATTGACTTATTTTATGCCATGCCATATTGTTATGTATATCAAGCATAAATATTTGCCACATGTCATGAAGCATGTGCTTATTTGTAAGTTAACATTTAACTTATTTGTAGTATGCTTATGTATGTATGGTGGTAAGATCCATGCAAATTATGTTCATATTTATTTTAAGTTTATTAAACTAAATTATATTATACCATGCCATGTTGTTATGTATATTAAACATGAATATCTGTCACATGTCACAATCATTATGTCATAAAGCATATATTTATTTGTAAGTTAGACTCTAACTTACTAGTAGTATGCTTATGTGTATGATGGTAAGATCAATGCAAGTTATTTTCATGTTTCCTTTAAGTTTATTAAATTGAATTATGTTATATCATGCCATGTTGTTATGTATATCAAATATGAATATCTATCACATGTCACAATCATCATGTCATGAAGCATATATTTATTTTTAAATTAGCTTTTAACTTACACTAGATATTTTTGTGCATGTACAGTAGTAAGATTGCACTACTCATATTCATGTTAATTGATGACTATGTTTAAATGTTTATAACATGCCATGCCATGCCATCTATTACTATTACACGATTATCTATTACATGTCATGAATACCACATCCTCATTTCTATTACATGAATATCTGTTACATGCCATGAATGTCAGTTCTTCATATATGTTACATGATTATCTGTTTATGCCTTCTCATGTTGTCACATGTAACCAGCATCAGTATCTGTCGCATAACATGAAGCTCGTGGTGAAGTTATTCTGTTTTTTCTGAGTATCTCCAATAAAATACTCATTGCATAGGCAATTTGGCTTTGTTTAAGTATCTTTGATGGAATACTTTGGGCGAAGGCATTATGCTTTGTTTAAGTATTACTGATGAAACAAAAGGGTGTAGACATTATGTTGTGTCTTAGTCAATCTATAACAAACATGTATTTTGTAACAAGGTCTCATGTTCACACAAGCATGTTATGTTCAAGTCAAGTCAAGTCATGTTATTTTCATGTCAAGTCATGTCACACATGTGTAAGTCCTTGTCACGAAGCAAACATGTCATATCACTGCCATGCATACATATTCATACTATTGGTACTCTAGGAGCTTTACTTGTCGAGATTTTGTAAATCTCACTTGGTAGTCCTAATACTATTCCCCTTAGAATGGTAGACGATGTGTCAAAAGACCGAAGATTAGGATGTGACCCACTGGACGAGGTTGACTAGGCGACAAAGGACGCTCGAGAAGCTTATGGAGTCTATCCTTTAACTCTTGGATTATGTTTTGGAGATCATTGTCGAGCTGTGTGAGCAGGTTGATGTTTAGTAGTCTGTATATTATGTATGTACTTTTTGAGTTCTGTCTCTAGTACAACGTTGTTTTGATTACAAACTTGTTGGACGGATGTTATATCTTTTGATATGTGAATATTTATGGAAGTATTTTATGTTTTGGGATTTAGAATTCTGGTACATTAAGTAATGCTAAGAAAAATTTATCCACTACAAATACTGTATATTGTTAGATGTATGCGAAGTGCACTTTAACAGTAATGAATGGGGGTATGTGACCTTTTGTTGTATGTCCTGACGTTTTAAACTTCATCTAATCCCAAGTTGGGCATCACACAATTCTTCATTCATGACAAATAAGATACAATGGTCCTAGCATGCTTCTAATAATATGTAGTAAACGCAAAGGATAAATTTTTTTTATCAACAACAATGTACCAAAATACTAATCCCAAAACATTCTTACAGTTCATTCATATATACCAAATCATCACATTCAAAATATTAAGTTAAATCATCCATATAACAAAAGTAGGGTATCAAACATGGACTCTCTTTAAAAATTAAAAGAGAAGCACATAGTACATGTTAAAAGGTCCTAATCCTTATTCTGTGCCTGCCAAATTCTACAATCTCGTCCAATAATTTCAAGGTGACTTCCATAAAATGGTTGGCTAGAACAAAATAATTCTCAAGGGTGAGAAACTCTTCACAAATTGGTATCCATTGGAGCTCCAGATTCCGCTCAAGAACTCATTCCATTTGAAAAAACTTAACTTTTTATTACACCAGAAAATTTTAAAAATTCATTCGAATCTAATTGTGCAATTTGTTTTGTCAAATTATGCTCCTAGGTCCTTCAAATAAATCAAAAAGGAAAGTTGTTCCTTTAACGGATCATAAATCGACTACGCTAATGGATAAAAACTTAATCAATCGCTCTACTCATGAAAACCTTAGAGTGAAATCCTATCTCCAAGGTTTTCATGGATTTCCTAATGTCTAAAGAAATTCTTTCCATCAAATTTCTTTTGGGTCATTGCATGATCCCCTTCTAAAAATAAGATTTCATCCTCGAAATCTGAGTGTATGTACAAAAATAACTAGACCAACAAGTCAAAAAAGGAAGATACCCACATGACTAACACCCAAACTAAACTAGATTTTGGCTCACAACCTATGATATTGAATCCTTCCTATGCTCTCAGCCAAAAGAAGAAAAAAAAAATTCTTCCCTATGCGAAGCCACTACTTTCATTGATGCCTGATTTGTTAGGTACCATAGGTATTTTTACCAATTAGATCTTACAATTCCTTAACTTTCTCTATCTCCATTCAACAATTTGTACTGGTTGATTGGGTCATACCGGTATACTCTTTAAATCTAAAACTTCAGGTGACTGATCTCCCAAAACTCTTCCTTAAAACGATACACGTGAAATGTCTTTGGAATTCAATTGGAAAATTTAATCCATTCGTAACTGAATCCACTTTCTCCACTACCACAAAGAATCCTATCTACCTCAGACTAATTATCTTCTTAACCAAAATGAATCACCCCTCTTTGTAGGTGGTACCTTGATAGGCATTCAATCACTAATTTAAATTCAAGGCTTTCTCTCTTGCGGTTGGCATAGCTCTTCTATTTATCATGAGTTGTCTTTTATTCTGATCGTAATTAAAAGGATTTGTTCCTAATTTGCACACAAAACCTCTTGGACCAAACTTTACTCTTCTGATATTCGTCTCCAATATAATGGCGTCCTACATTTCCACTACTGCAGTGCTTCGTCAAAGGCCACTTATTGGCAGCCTGGAAACTACAATTATAAGCAAATTCTATTAAGGTAATTATTACTCTCAATCACTTTACTCTTCAGGGCACAAGCTCTAATCGCATCCTCTAAGTTTGGATAGTTCATTCCTTCTATCCATTCTCAAAACCAAATCAAACTCCATCAAGTGAAACACCATTTCATCAATCTTCAATATCCTTCCTCTTACTTCTAAAGGGTATTCTATACCTACTTGCGAACAAGCAATAGTACCCCTATCTAGGATTGTTACCATTACCTTTTTGGGGTAACAATTCAATTTGCAAATTGTATATTCGTGCAATGTTGTAGACACTAAGGACAATAACGTGCTCAGGTCAAACAATGTGCAAGCAGTAACTTCAACTGCTTGATGTTACTTCACAGTGTTAATAAAGCAATATTGCCACTAACTACAATTCAACCAGTCTTAGATGAGCTTAATGATATAGAGGGCTTAGGAAAGTACCAATAATGATGCCAACTTCTAAAGTTTCTGGAGCGTCAACATCTACATGTCCAAGAGTGATCACGTACACTCAAACAGGTACTTAAGGTCGTGGCTTTGGTTTGTAATCTTCGCTAGGGGAAACTCCCTTCCTCAAAGCAACACTAGGGCAGTCTTTGATCATATGACCCGGTCAGCCTCACCTTAAACAGGTTCTCACAGTGAGTTTGCACTTGCTTCCATGGTATTTACTGCACTATCCACAAAATAGAAATGTGATCACATCTATCCCCTGATCACAGTGCCTTTTCCCTTATGATCTTGAAAACGCTCTCCTCTTTTTTGAATTGTCCTTAGCAGCATACAGAGAAGCTCTCTTCCTCTCAAAGTTGATTTAGGTAGTCACCTCATTTTGTTCAACCTCTGCTATTGCTATCATGTTGACCATCTCTTGATAGTTGTCAATTCGAAAGCAGGCCACTTGTCTGCGAATCCTTAGCTGCAAGCCCCCTGGAAACTTCTGAGCCTGCATTCTCTCTATCAACATTAGGTGAGACACAAACCTCCCTAATTCCATAAATCAGGTAGGGTGCTACTTGACCGCCATGCTTCCTTGTACTAGTGACGTGAACTCTTGCACCTTCTATTGTTAACTGATTATGAGAAAAATTTGTTATCGAACTCCTTTTTGAACCTTCCCCAGGTCAAGACAACTAGAGTTCCTAGTTCCCTTGTCAACAATTGTTGTTTGGTGTACCACCAAATTCCGGCATCACCTTGCAATAGATATTCGACATACGACACCTTCTGGTCTTCCATGCATTTGCAGATCTCGGACATTCAATCCAAATCAATCATCCATTTGTCAGCCCTCATAGGCCTTTCGTTGCCCATGAAGTTTGGGTAATAGTATACTAGAAACTTCTCATAGGGACAACCTCTAACTTCGGGTCAGTGTCCTTACACTTGTTGTTGTTGCTATTGCTGTCTTAGTACTTCTGCCAGCAGACAGATAGCCTCCCTCATGGCATGCCTTTCGTCCACGGGAGGATTCTATTCATCCTGGTTATTGCCTTCAAGCGAGTTTCTGGGCAGTCTGCCACGTGCCATGTGTTCCGTCCTGAGACACACAGGGCACATGTATTAGGTTGGGAATCCAACTCCGCATTTCTATAATTCAAGCCTATATTAGTATTCCCATCTTGAAAATAAGTAATACTCTCCAAAAATTCAGACACAAGGGACCAATAAAGATGAACATATGTACACTTCTATCCAACAACATTCTCTTAAAGGCTTATAATCTATATTCCTACTAACATTTGAACTAGCAATATCAACCTCAAGGACTATTAAAATATGCCAAAATCATATTTGAAGCCTACTTGGATTTTGGCTAATCTATCTTAGCATACTCCCAACTTAGTTTGATCACTTCTTGTACCATCTAATATAAGATATTATTTCCATCAGTCTGCTGGATTTACATCCTTAGAATCAACAAAAATGGGCTCCTAGAGATTGCAACACCTACCATATAAAATCTATTAAGAATCAATGCCTAAAGTTTGTCAACCCAAGAATCTCAAGTCGATAATAATCATTTTGAAAATTTGCAAAATCAAGACTTCTAGATTTCATAGAGAAAATCCACTTCTTAAAGTCTCCAAATTTATAACTTAAATTCGATCCAAACTCACTTGCTAATGGTTGTAGACTTAATAAGTCCTGATTTACTCAACCTCGTATGCTAAGTTTGTAGAACTCAGAACATCAAACCTAATATAAATCACTTTCAGAAAGTTCACAATTTTCAAACCGTAAGGGCTAGTTTGGGTAGTGTAGTAGTATTCATTATTTTTATTATTGATTTTCACTTACTTTTTACTACTATTCAATATTCTTTAATTACTTTTTTATTATTTTTTTACTACTATTTATAGAATATTTGAGATCAACTTTAAAAATCAATGTGTTCTCAGAGAATCGCCTCACTATCCAAACATAACTTAAATCTCCATGGGTGATCTGGAACTATTACCTTAGTTCATGACTTCCGTTTTTGTATTGCAATCAAAACGGCTAGACCACACCAACTCCTCTATGTACTGGATGTTGACACGCTTTCCTACTATAATACATCAATTTTCCTTTAAGCTTAGGATATCTTAGGTTCAAGCCTAATTACACATATAATTCAAACCTATAAGAACACTAAGATTCAAATCCTATATTTTGGTATCAATTCCTAAGGACTTGTGGGTTTACGCAGAGACAAACCAAGTTTGGGATTTAATGGAGAATGAAGTATTAAGACATGCAATACAAGTCACATACCCTATTCATGACAGAAAATATGCAATGTCATAGCACTTTTTTAACAATATGCAGTAAATGTGAAAGATAAAAATTTTTTATCAACAACATTGTACCATAATACTAATCCCAAAACGTTCTTATACTTCATTCATATATAACAAATCATCATTCATCCAAAATATTAAGTTAAACCATCCATATAACAAAAGTAGGGTCCCAAACATAGATCCTTTTTGGGACCCTCATCATGTATCTCTCAAAATTTCTATGATCTTATCCATTAATTTCAAATTGACTTATATAAAATAGTTGGCTAGGACAAAAAGATTCTCAAGGGTGAGAAGCTCTTCACATATTGATATCCACTAGGGCTCTAGATTCCCCTCCAGAACTCCTTCAATACCTTTAACCAATCGCATAATAACCTTTATATAGAACTCCATCAACTGGAAATGATTTCCGACCGTGAACTTACTTTCACTCAACTCAAGCCATGTGGTCGACACCAATTTCACCCTTGTCCAATCTGATTCCATTGGTCCTTGTTATAGCTTCTATCATTCTGGGAGGAATGGTAGTTGGGATTATCATAGTGAGATTTTTTAAAATCTTAGTAAGTTATGCTCTTAAACTACCAACAATATAATTAAACATGCATTACAGTAAATATGATGTGTATGCAAGACAAACATATACTTGCTTATGGAAAAACATGACTTAATCACATCAGAGCCTTTCGTAGTTCATGACATGTTTGCTTGCATATAACATACTCATACATGATATTTTGTCTCATGGAGTTACCATAATGTCTTATTTCATGGGGTTGCCACGATGTCTTATCTCATGGGATTACCATGATGGTTTAGTCTTATCTCATGGGATTACCATGATGTCTTATCTCATGGGGTTATCATAATGGCTTAGGCCTCGTTTGTTTTCAAGAAACTTCTCAACGCATCGAATCATTACAACTTTCTCAAATTTCAATATAAAATAAAATAAACAATTCAACTTTTTCAAATCTCAAAACAAAAATAATATTAAAAAATATATTCTAACAATATTTTATTCAACTTTTTAACTTTAATTGCAATTCATCTCATCTCATTTGCGAAATCAAACGAGGCCTAAATCTTATCTCATGGGATTGCCACAATGTCTTATCTCATGGGTTACCATGATACTATCAATGCCTGCTTGACTTAGAAAAAGATTTCATGATAGTCTTGTATGCTTCATGGCATAGCAATCATGACATATGAAATATATTCATGATCAATGCTTATCATTAAACGGAATGGCATAAATATTTCAAATAAACAGGAATAAAATATAACATGGATTTATTGCATGGATCTTAGCATCCCACATATATAATTAACGCTACAAGTAAATATATAAGTAACACTACAAGTAAGTTAAAAGCTAACTTACAATATCCGTCGAAATGAAAGCATAGAATTGGATGAAATGAGAGACACTCTAGGGTTAGAAATTCTCACTTAACCACATAAGAACAAAATTTACTATTTTAAAACTTAATTTGCAAAATTACCCATTAACTCTTGGAAAAATGCATATTAACTCCTAAACTTTCAAAAATTACAAACAGAGCCCAAAATATATCGAAATTTACATATCTCATATAAATTTTGGACTTAGAATTTACAAAAAATCACATCTACTACAAGGAAACCACCATGGCCAAAACTACCTTAGGCTTAAAATCATACTTGGCTTGCTTTTTGGCCCTTAACCACATCATCATGCCTAATTCGAATTTAACAACTTATTCACATCAAACCCCTAGTTATAATAATATGCCAAGATACTCAAAACATGCATTTCTCAAATCCATAAACTTGAAAAGTCAAAGAATCACACAAAACATCAAGATTTGGTTCTACCGAACCTAATTTTGTGTCTTTGGCCTTTCACTTGTATTTTGGCACCAATTACTCAAGAAGTTCACACATCCTAAACTCTAAAATGTTAATCACTCAAACTTAGTGGATAACACGTATGACTTAGCAACAACATCAATTTGTTCATGAATAACAATCGGCTTGCACAAAAATCCCTGAACCCAAAACTTAAACATGCTTGACCTTGAAAAAAATGGCTAAATCCCTAAGTTTCATGCATATATTCTTGAAACAACACATCCATACATATCTTATGGATGCCTTAACTTGATCTAAGCACCATATTCAACATATCTTAGCAAATCACAACATCAAAGAAACCAAATTGTAAAGATCCTACACACAATGCATAAAAACATACCTCTTTGAATGTTCATCAAAATCCAACAAAGACCTTAGTCATAAAGCTTTAAAAATCCAACTTAAGCCATAAATCAAAGCTTTAAGTTTCTAAAGCTAGAATGACAAACAAATCCAAATAGTCTCTTGCTTCAGAGGTTTCAGTTCTAACACTTAGAGGATCATGCAAATATATTCCTTTAAAACCTTATATGCCATAAATCCTACCAAACATTGTACAAACATCAAACACTGCACCATAGAACCGAAATATTTAGGATAAATCATCATTTCATCACAAACGCCCAAGGCATACCAAACTTGCTCAAACCAAGAAGCTTATCACCAAACTAATAACTTCCAACCTTCAAACTATGAATAAAAGTTACCAATATACTACCAACAAACTCAAGACTCAAAGCATCAAAACATAAAAAGGATTTAAGTTAGGAAAATAACACTTACAAGCTTGAATGTCCAACCAAACTCTCTCCCAAAACTCACTATCAGTTTTGTTCTCAAGAAAACAAAATGAAAAGCTCAAGTGTGGGAGGAATGAAGAGAGGCGTGAAGCTATAGGGGAAGAGGCAAGGGGCTGACTTGAGTGGTTGGAGGTGTGACAATTGATGGGAAGGTTGCTTTAAGAAATAGTGCAGCTTTGGTCAATTTTGATCTTGTTTTTGTTGAGTGTGAGTGTGTGTGAGGTTTCGTGTTTGACTTGTATTTTCAAGTACACTATTGGGCTGAACACAAGGTACAAGGTTGTTCAAGAGAGTGGTCATTAATGTGAGGGTTGCTTGTGAAAGGAGCCAAAAGGAATAGGGGTCTCTAGGCTGGAACATTTTTCTCAAAATCAAGTGGGCTCAAGTTGGGGTTTGGATAGGGTTTCATTTGGGGTTTCTAGTCCAATTCAAAATGGGTTAGTTAAATGAGTGTACCTTGGTGCAAGGGAGTGGATGAGGGTGTAAGGTATAGTACATGAGGTGATGGTTGCTTCTGGTATTAGTTTAAACGAATGAGAGAAGCTTGCCTAGTCAAACCAAGTAGCATCACTTTTGGGGATTGGGAGTTTTGGGGTTTCGGCTACACCACAAAGGTTTGGGGTTTCATTTAGGGTTTCCAACTCGCTTTGGTGGCTGGTCATGGTTGTACTTGGGTGGTTGGGATAATGTGATGGGTGTAAGAGAGCATGGTCTTGTAAGAAATTAGGTAGGTTGCTTGATTTTCACTCGATCCACCTTACACATTTGTACTCCACTTGACAAGTGCAAAATGTGCTCCAAATGAAGAGTTGTGATGGTGCCAAAAACATTTCCTAGTAATCTTAGGCTGATTTGGACATCCTACATGGTGATGTGACAGCTATTTGGTCTTAGGTACCACGTGGTGATCTCCAGTTGGCCTATTATTCACCCGAAAAACTACAAATTTTTTATTGCACCATAAATCCTAAAAATTCATACAAGTCTAATGGTACAATTCTTTTCACCAAATTATGTTTCTAGGTGCCTCAAATAAATAAAAAAGGTACTCAATTCCCTTAACAGATCATAAATCGTATACGCTAACGGACAAAAACCTAATCAATTGCTCAAGTAATTTTCGTGAGAGAATTGGAGCTACGTTCACAAGAAGTTGATTTCTTGTTTTCCTCGTAGTATTCATGTACTATTGCCCAAAATAAATGTTTAGATTGATTAACCTCATGAATTGGATCCAAACTAGTATTGAGTCAAGCCAATACTAAGAAATTGTCCTCTTTTACACTAAAAGATTCCTTATCTTGATTTGTTTGTGGTATTGGCTTGTTTTGGTTTGGGAGTAGTAACTTGAGATTCTAAGTTATCATTCAATGATGCCACGAGGTAGTCATTGTAGCTTTCTTCCCCCTCTTGTAAGAAGGTAGTAAACAAAGGAACTCCATAGAATTGTTAATCAATCCTTCAAAGCAAAAAAAGTTGGGATCATGCAACTCAATCAAACTCAATTAAAAACTTTGTAAAATTATGTTTTGATAAGTACCATCTGTTTTAATAAAAAATCGATTGAACTCAAATATTTTGATGTATTTTATAATTTAACAATAAAAGAGATGATCCAAATACAAACAAGCAAATGTAACTTGATATGACAACTAGCTCCTGCAAAAATGTTAAAATGTAATATGGTTTCTACAATATTTGCAGCTACTATAATAAAAAAACAGAGGCAATATGGAGTTTAAATAATCTATAATACAGTTTCTACAGTATCTATAATATCTACAAAATCAGCTGCTACAATATCTGCAGCAATATGGTTTCTATAATATCTACAATACGGTTTCTATAACAAAAATAAATAAAGGCAATATGGTGAAGGAAAAGAAAACCCTATAGGATACCCTTTTAGTTTTTGACATGGAATAGTTTCTAACACTCTAAAGCTCTTCTTCCTTGGATAGAGCTCTTATATGGTTCCTAACACCCTAAAGCTCTTATGGGTGATAAGTTGTGCACAGGTTTTTTTTTTTTTCTTCGGTAGTAGTTGCAACTTTGCAATTGTAGCTTGTTAATTTCAATATACATAGACTATTTAGTTGTTGAGTAACTTTATGCTATCAAACATATCAACTTGAACCTTATCATGAAAGTTGTTTCTACAAACATTATAAAAACTTTCTATAGCTTCCTATATATGCTCTCTACACAAGTTTCTATGGAAACAACTATCTATGCTTTCTAGACAGCTTCTAATACTACTATAACCTTTCTAGATGCAATATGCATATCGAGCATTGCAAGTCTAAAAAGGGGCATCTCATGCAGGAAAAACTAAATTGCCATATATTAGCTAAATGCCATCCTTGCTGAGAATGGTGGGATCAAAACTTCATCTGCCATTTGGGGCACAAATGGAAAATGGAGACTTCATAATCATGCTCAAACTAGAAACGCCCCACACTCAAAAGTAGCAACACTCATATCGTCTTCCTTTAGTTTTAGTTCATTGGGAAGACGACAACAACGGACTCAAATCAGTTTTTGAAATCATATGTGCAATTAGTGGATTTTTTTAATTGAGACGTTGCATCTCAAGACTTTAAACAGACTTAAATCCAGCAAATACATATATGCAATCAGACCCAACAAGTGCTGCGAGTTTGAAGAGGTAGAAGCTGCCGAACCATGGAAGAAGATAAAACAAAAATCTCTAAATTTGCACAAGAAATCTTTCCAAAAACATAGCAAGACGCTCGAAAATCTCAGATTTGGTCACCTAAAAAATTTTACATAGCTAAAGAGCTGGAGAATAGAGACTGAGAGAGAAGAGCTTGAAGCATACACAAAACCCATTCGCAAAAGGAGGAGCGACGAGAAGCTTTCATAATGTTTACCTCAGCCAGACAACGGAATGCTTAAACCGGAGAGAGCAAAACTGAAGCACCAAAATGCAAACCGATGGGTGATGGAGTCGACGAGCAACAAATAACTCGAAGGAAGATGGCGCCAAATAAACCAGAGGGGTGGAAATGAAATAAGCTAAACCTCGGCGGTGGGGAAAAAAGTACCAAATATGCACAGTGCACTCCAAATGTAGCGGTATCACTGTAGAAGACTGAAAAATATAGATAAAATATAACATCCGTTGGATGACGTTTTTGAACTAACTTCTTCATATTTTACAGATAATTAGGTTTTACATCATCCATTGAAGTTGCCCGGGAATAAACTTGAAGCCATTGCCAAGCCTTATCTTATCAGATCGATTGGTTTTACTTTATTGGACAGTAAGATTTATACAGAAAAAATCAATAAAAGAGAAGTTGGAAAACTTTAGGTGCGGATTGGATAGTAAGTTGAGATAAGATGAATTGATATGGAAGTTAAAAGTTATATTTTTAGATTATTATTTTTTAATATTATTATTATTTTGAGATTTGAAAAAATTGAATTGTTTATTATATTTTGTATAAAAATTTAAAAAAATTATAATAATAAGATGAGATAAAATTCTTCTTATATTCAAACGGAGCCCTAATTTCAATGGACCTGAAAAATACCCCTACACTAAATACAGGAAAACATTTAGCTCCAATGCAAACACTGCTTCTTATCCAAAAAAGATTAACAGTGATGGGAAAAGAGGGTCCAGCCCATAAAGGGAGTAAAGGGTAATGGTAGAAATGGGCCTATGCCTAGGCCCAACGTCACTACAAAGGAGGTTCATCGAATCAATGTGACTCATTGTCAGTTCTATAGTTTGGGACTTGAAGGGGACGGGCATGTCCCAACAATCTTTTATTCCCACTATTTCTTGCCGGCCTCCCAATCTCTGTTTAGCCCGTATCGGAATTCTTTTCACACTGTTTTGAGCATCTCTCGATCTATGCGTGTGGGGACTCAAGTTGTTAATCAAAGAGAAGAGCGTGGAAGGGTGTCCAATAGGTGATCTGTGTTTAGCAACAATACAGTCTTGGCTTATAGGGGCCCTTAGGATGACTCTAGCTTGGGGTTGGTGGCAAGTGGAGGATCAATAAAAAGAATCATCTCAATTCTCACCAACTTCCATATATAATATACACAGGTACAAATGAAGGAAATATGGCAGAACCTCACGCCAAGCTTGTTTTCATTCTCATCTAATAAAAAAAGAAAAACAAAAAAACAAAATTCCCACCATAAGATAGGATATATATATAAACAGACCAGATATAAACATATATAATGCACAAAGAATTAACAAAATCTCCTATTCCTTTTGGCCTAACCTAGCACCGGACGTTTCCCATGAGGGTCTAATCTAGGGGTAGCCGAACTGGTTGCCGTTGCGCTGTTGGTATTAGTGGTGGAATCAGAAGTATGTGTCTCTGATTCCCCAGAAGTTCCGGCGGAGGAAGACATTCCAGGAGGCCTCCGGGATCTTCGGTACCGGGATCCCGGTACTCCTGGTCTTGACGGTTCTTCCATATTGCCATGTTTCTTTGATAGCATCACTACCACACGCCGCATGGTGGGTCGTAGTTGCGGATCGCCTTGTGTGCATAGCAGCCCTAGTTGAATGCACATTGCTACTTGCTCTATGGCTGCAGATGATGCTAACGTGGGGTCCATGAGCTCCAAGCTCCTGCCTTTTTTATAGAGCTTGTATGCCTGCAGCAATAACAATTAACAAACAGCGATGAATCTCAGAAATTAAATAATTAAAAAAAATTATTATATTATTATTATTTGGATAAGCTTCAGAGAAAATGTTCCGTAAATTAATGGTTAACTAATTTTGAATGATTTTCTCAGAACTTGCGTAACTAGAATGAGAAAATCAAAGTTCCCCAACGAGCTTTCTCCGAGAAGGTTCCTCTGCAGGAAAAGTTTAATTTTTTCCTCGAAGAAACGTACAAAAGACAGCTTATATGTCGAAACGGAGGATGTGGACAAGACTGCAATATAAAAAGGTCGCCCGCCAAGTTTTAACCAACAACGACCTTTTCCTTGTTCGTCATAAATGAAAAAATCACTTCTTTAATACTTAAATCTTACTTACCCAGTCAAGTAGATTCTGTGCATCCACATTTAAGTTGAGCGAGGAGTTCCTCTGCCCGCTGATTAGCTCTAAAACCAGAACCCCGAAACTGAATACATCGGCCTTTACCGACAGATTTCCATGCATGACATACTCTGGAGCCATATATCCGCTATTTTCATGAATTGGAAGTAAAGAGTTAAAATTATAAAATAATAAAATAAAATAAAAAACTTGAAGTTTCATAGTACTTCTCGAGAAATAACACGGGAAAGTGTTAGATCCATGGATGAATCTCACAAAAATAAACTTATAAACTGAAGTATTACATTACGTCAGTTTATGAGTTTATTTTTATAAAATCATTTTTTGTAGATTCACCAAGTATTTTTTAAATAATAATATATGGTAAGTTGCATAACAACATACTTGGTACCGGCCACACGTGTGTTGACATGCGTTTCATCTTCTGGAAAGAGGCGGGCCATGCCAAAATCAGCAATCTTAGGAACCCACTTATCATCAAGTAAGATGTTGCTGGCCTTGATGTCTCGGTGGATGATGCAATTATGCGAGTCTTCATGAAGGTAAAGCAAGCCCCGTGCAATGCCTGCAATTATGTCAAACCTCAGCTTCCAATCAAGGTCCTCTCTTTTGTTGGATTCTGTATTTAGACATAACAATCACCATCAATATGAGTACAAAGCACTTTGGCCCGTTATTCAAGCATAGGAAAAATAAACTAAAGAACGATCACCATCGTATCAAAATTTTTATTGTTTAATCAACTAAGTGATTTGAACCCTATGGATTTAAAAATGGTGGGGTCTCTCTTCTGAGTCACCACCTTTTTGCAACAAGATTGGTCAAGAGAGACCTGTACAATTCAGAAAATTTGGAGGCTTAGAACATAAAAATTCAAATTCAACGTCGCAAGAGCCGTCTCCTTCAGAAGATTTAGAGCAAGATGAAAAAATCAAATTCAAGGTGTGGAAGAAGTGCAAATATATAATTTTTTTTAATCAGCATTCATACGGGGAAGGAACAAACTTCTTGAAACCAAGATAAGGATATTGACTGGCCATCATCTCAAAATATTAAAACGCCATAAAAAGGGGGGAGCCACACTCTTTAGGACTTATGCTTCATGAACACAACCATTGTTTCAGGAAGAAATATATTTTCTATCAAGAAAATCAGAGACACCCATATCATATGTTTACATTATTTCATAAACGGAAGTATTGTCAAATTACTGCCATTCAAACATAATTTTGAAGATATAGTTACTTCTTTTAAGCTTTTTTGTTCCCTAACGGTTGATGCATAAACCTGTTATAAGTATTTAAATCACAAATGAATAAGCTAAAAATGACTAAGCTAATAGGTTTTTTAAGTAATAAATGGTGTTTTAAAGAAAGCATGGCTATTTCTTTGAAAAATATTGACGCATAAACCAGTTAAATGTAACACTTTTGTAAGAGATGGTATCACAGCATTACCAACCCAAGAAAAAAGGCAATACTACAACATTATTTCTGTTCTACATTACAGGATCTTCAACATTTTGAGCATGTCTCATTATGAACAGATGTATTTCGTTTCTTTCATCAAACACTACTTATTGCCCAATTGGCACTGGAAATCCCCTTCTTAGTAGCATCCTCTTGTCCAACTTAGAACATGCCTTTATAGAGCTATATCAGAAAAAGAAAAGCATTTTGTAGCCTCATGCTTGCCTGTAGCTTTCCATTTAATTAGAGGCTGCTATCATTTTTCTGCATTTCCATTTAATTAAAAGACATCATTATCTTTTTTCTTACGGATTAAATGATACTGACTTTTCTAATAAGGTTGAACATCTTGGATGATTATTATTGTTCTGTTTGTTGTTTCCGGTAGCTGATACAACATAGCTTGGTTAATTTTGAACAGATAAGTTATGCCTCCAGTCGTCGTCAAATATGTTTTTCTTTTTATTTAGTTGTGCCAAGAAATGTCTGGAGTTTTTTGCTCTCAAACTGGCTTACTGTGCAAGAAAATTTGGATTATTCTGTGTAGTATACCTGACAGGATTACGTTGACATGATACTTTGTAACACTCGTCCTATATTCAATCATATATAGTGGGTAAATTCAAAAGGTAGTCATGAGTGCTAAGTCTCTCATGGTAGGAGAACTGGCTTTATAAACGATCATAGGGAAGCTTCAAATTGACTAGACTTTCAGGAGTTATAGTGTAGATAAGATTAGCGTTTTCCCTAAGTCGTTAAATATGGTATGTAGCCACCCAATAAGGCGAACCATGTAATAATACTAGAGCACTGTGTATCATGACCTTGATGAGGACATTAGGAATTTAAAGGGGGAGTTTGTAACACCCCAGTTCTGCATTGGAAAAAAGGGCTAACTCACAGAGGGTGGTTAAGTTATAAAGGTAGTCCTACATGCTGTCTCATATTTGGCTAATTAATGGGTGAGACTGTGCTTTATATGTGATTTTAAGGGAACTTCAAATTGACTAGTCTTTTTGGAGTTATAGTGCAGATATGACTGGCATTTTCTCTAGGTTGTTACATACTTAAATAGACATGAGTTAAGTTAAACATGATTAGTCACTTTATTTCTAAATTTTGTTCAAGTAATATGGACAAGTTTTACAAGGAATCTAACCAAAATATTAAGCAAATACTTCCATGACCTACATAAAAAACTGTTCATCCTCAGATTCAGTTCCTGTAATTTAGACTAACATATTGCAGGCTACAGAGTAAAGCATTACACAGAAGCAATATTGTGCAGCATAAATTTAGTATGTGTGGAAAAAAGGTACAATACTTCATAAAGATCTTATCTTGGATCAAAGACCAGAAAAGTATCAAGCAATATAATTGGCAGAACAATAAATTATTATCACTATGCAGCTCTATTACCAGCAATGAACTTAGAACCTAAACATATGACATTTTTCATTGTGTTTCACTCTGTTACTCGACAGAAATCTCCTTAGTGAGTAAAAAGGAAAGAAGAAGAAGAAAAAGAAATCCAAGACAGGAAAGCAGCTCAGAGTAACAGAGAACTTACTGAATATAAATTTGTCAAGGCTCTCATTAGAGACATACTCATAAACGAGTAGCTTCTCCTCCCCATGAACGCAATACCCCAACAAATTCACAACATTACGATGTTGAACACGTGCCAACAACTTAGCTTCATTCATAAATTCTTTCATCCCTTGGTTTGAGCTCTGTGAGAGCTTCTTCACTGCAATCTCCCTTCCATCATTCAACTTCCCCTATTCGAAAAACACCCCATTACTTGGGAGAATTTTCAATTACTCTTTTAGGTTACCAAGATACTAAAGAAACTTTCTCCCTTTGGAACAACGATCTAGCCAAAAACACGGTAAAGCTTGGTAAATTATTATCTCTTGGAATGGAAACTCGAAAATGAAAAAAAAATGATTGAAGATTTAACAACTTAGCACACTATAGAAATACACCAATGAGGTTAGTGGCTTTTACAACTTAAAGTATGCATTACTTCATACCTGTAGATGATATTAGTGGTTCATATTATCGTCTGAATGTGGTTCTAAAATGTTCATTTACATGTATGATACTAGTGGTTATATATTCTATTCAAATTTCCCATATAATTTTTTCAGTCAACACCACTAATCCACTATTTATAGAAACTCACTCAACCGTGGAATTAGCTGCTCAGGAAAAAGTGAACACCAATTCGATTGTGTGGTATCCAGCTAATTGACCAAGTTGCATTTATCTCAATTTCCAAAACTATTTCTCTTTCATTATCAGAAAAAGTTTGCTTCACAATTTCTTTTTTAGAACATATGTGCGTCATTAATTTTGTAAAAAAATTGTTATACGCACCCAACAACATGCTGAACAAAATGTGCAAAGATTATGGAGGAAATGACAGTTTCCTCATTTTACTCTGGGTTGTATTTTAAAAAAAAAAAAAAACATGTAACAATGACAAAAATGAAAAGATGAAACATCATTAAGCATTTTCCAATATATTAAACTTCAGATATTCATGTTTCCAGTAACAAAAAGAAAGGGAAAAAAATGAGCAAGACGCCAAACACAACCTGTAAGAACAGTAAATCTGACTTTGCCCTTAAACTTTCTCATAAACCAAACAGACTTCGAACTTTTCCGGGAAGCTCAAATCACACATGGATCATAACCTTACCTTGTAAACGGGTCCAAATCCACCTTGGCCGAGCTTGTGAGTTGGGTGAAAATCTTTAGTGGCTGCAACTAAGGTCTCATATGGAAATAGCTTCTGCTCCTGTCGAGCAATCTTCTCCAAATCTTCTTCATTTTTTCTGTCTAATAGATCACAACAGAAGAAGAACATAGATCATTTCGTGATCAGGAACGTAGCAAATCAGAAACATATGCAAAAATAGGAACTGGGTTTTGCTATGTTGCCTTTGCTTGAATTGAATTTGAAGGGCTTGATGAGATGCTTAATGAAACTCTTCGACTTGTCCATGGCTTTCTGTGGTTTCAAATACTAGGCCATAGAAGATAATAATAAAAAAAAAGGAGAAAAACAAGAAAACTTCCTCGAGTGTATATCTGAAAAGTGGTTTATTTTCCTCTGGAACAGGTTCTTCGGATTTTGATAATTCGTAGGAATCTTTGTTCGTAAACAGGGTGGGGATGAATGATGATGAACGATTGGTTTATGGCTCTCGAGTCTCAACAATGAATATTGAATTATGGTTTAGGAGCAGAGCAAAATCTGAAACGAAATGGGCGTGTTGACTCAGTGACACCCAATCTTGACCTTCGGTTTCTAATTTGAAACTCTTTTTTTTTATTTTTCCTTTTGCTGAACTTTTCATAAGCAGCCGTTGTAATATTTCCACGTGCTTTCTGAACTCCAACAATTACGTCTCAGAAGCCAAGTAAAAACCACCTGCTTTTAAATTATAAGAATTATTATATAAAATAAAAGTTTAGTATTTTAAATGAAATTGAGAGAATTTTGTCCTTTTTTTTTCTTTTTTTTTTTTTTTTGGTTCCTACTTGGAGCCCATTGCTTTTTCAACTAATAAATTTGCTTTTTAACTCTCCTTTCTGGACTTATCATGAATGTGTTACGTCCGTTTCTCACACGATTCTTAGGGATGTTTGAAATTTTAAAAATGATATCTATCAGTTATTATTTATTATTATATTTTATATTTATAATTTTTTTTATAAGATGTAGAGATATTTTTTATAGAGTATAAGATGTTGAGTGATTAATGATTGATAAGAAGAATTTTCCTTGAAATTTATCTACCATCTTATTTCATTCGATTTTACTTTTTTTTTTTAAATATCTTTTAAATACAAACACTTTTAAATTAATTATTATACTTTTTTTAAAAATTTAAGAAAGATAAAAAAATAATTCAACTTTTTGAAATAACAAAATAAAAATTATATTAAAAAATTATATTCTAATAATATGTAACTTTATAATATTTTTTATTCAATCTTTTCTATCTCATTTTTTAAAATTCAATAAAAATTTAACTTAAACTGTCTCATTACTATTTACAAATAATTTTATTATTATTTACACAATTCTAATCTTATTTCATTTCCAAACGTCTCCTTAGATGAGATGGCGGAAAATAAGAGATTAGGTACTATTAAGAATATTTCAAATGATTTAAAAATAATAATAAAATAATTTGTAAATAGTAGTAAATAATAATGTATAATTTATAAATAATAATAAAATAATCTAAAAATAGTTGTGTTTCCAAATAAAATAAATAAGAGCAACGAGAAGAATTTTACCGCAAGAAAGTTTCATACGGAATTGCTTTCCTATTTTCTAGCAAAATCTAAAGAAAGAAGAAGAAAGAAAAATAATCAAATCGCTTTCTTTTTTAAAGTAAAAGTCGTTTTTTTTTTCTCTCTAGAGCCTCCCCTCTTTCCCACCAAAACCTAAGCATCCAGTCGCTTAACTTCAGAGGGGCTTGGAGCCTCTGCTCCTTCCTCCCATTTTTTTTCTTCTTTTTTTTTTTTTTATTTTTTTTCCCCTCTCTATAGCTCGTCCAGTAGCTGTTTGTTTTAGGTTTTTTTTTTTGCTTTTTTTCAAATTTTCAGTCCATATCAAGGAGGAGTGTCGATCTTCTACTTTTCGAAACTCAAAGACCGCCATGCACCCCACCAAAGGCCTCCCATGCTGCCGATCTTCCAAGTAGCAGTAGTAGAAAGTCAATCGAAGTGGCGCATGAGCCACACACGGGGCCCAACCATCGCGTGAGATCCACGCACCTTCGCACCGTGGGGTGTCTCCTACCACCACATGTGGCTTCTCCAAGCCCAGCAACCTCAAATCTCTTAGATCTAACTTTTTCCTTCTCGCTTAGTGTGGCACATGTCTCCGACGCGCCACCACTATCACCGGCGGTGTTCTTCTGGCAATCCGGTACTTCTCCAGTTTGCTACTCTCTTATGTTTTTACTTCCCCTAACCAAGGATCGTTGGAAAGAAGTAGTAGAAGACTCCGACAACCAGTCCAGATTAACAAAATGCAGCACAGGTAAGGGTGCAAATCGGTCGATCCGGTCCAGTGATGGACTGAACATTTTCAGTCCATCATTTTTTCCGGACCAAAACTCCATAAGGATGGGACGATCCGGCCTAATTATTATTATTTTTTCCTTTTTTAAATCAATTAATAACAAAATTTTATTTAAAATACTAAATTAAAACTAAGTGACTTATTAATGTAGATTATGTAACAAACTCAATAAAAAAATATTTTATATGGTCAATGATAATAAATTAGATGAAAATTACATTATTAATTTATATAATTACTATATAATTAACTAATTGATAGAATATATTAGTTAATTGATAGAATATTAACAAGTGTTAATAACATATTTAAAATTTTATATTGTTAATTGTACAATTATTACATAAATAATATAAATAAAATATATTTTTTATTTTTACTTTCATTCAGTTCGGTCCGGGGTGGAAAAATCCTAGACTGTGGACCGAACAGAAACTTTTCGGTCTTCTAAAACATGAACCGAGATCGATTGGTCTTAGTCTCGGTCTGGACCGAAACGGTCTGTCTGGTCAGTCTAGACCGACCATTTATCACCCATAAGCATAGGCCCCTTCGCTACGACATTCAATCGCAGCTTTATCAAACCATTTTCGGTCTGTATCAAAATCGCTTCAAGCAGCATCCCCTTGCATGATATGGATGGGGGTCAAGTCATTGACCCCAGATCTCTCTTTTTCTTCTTTTTATTGTGTTGTATTTGTTGTTTTGTATTGGGGCTTCCCACTCCACTAACTACCATATCTTGTAACCGTTATGTTATCTATAATATGCTTGCTTAGGAAAAAAAAAAAATCGCTCCTTTTAAATTTTCTTTTTTTTATAAAGTCTCGCAAATTATTATTATTATTATTATTTTTTTCAAGCATTTCACGAGGTTTGAGTTTCCGGGCAAATACTCCATTGTAATCCATCCAATGCTTGAAAGGATTCAACGAGGGCCGTCTCATATGTGGCAAGTTGTAAATGGCCAAACTATGGTGCCACCGTTTGAGATGGTGATAAGTTGTATTGCGTTGTAGTTTAAAGACAGTTATTACTTGTAACGATTCGGTCTAATAATTTTAAAGTTGAAATATTGATAATTTTTATTAGGCTAGGCCACATTAAATAAGCCCACGAGCGATAAATTATTGAGGTTGATCAAAAGTTTTAATTAGGCTCAATAACTAGGTTAAAATTTAAAGATATTTATTGGATGAATTAGACTCATTTTAAAATTTAAGATTGACCATTAGAATTTTTGTCATTATAATCATCATTAATTGAACTCCTCTACAGAGTCTCAATCACTTTAGGGCAAGTTTGGGGGGTGACATGAGAGTTTTTTGTCTCATCTCAAAGTTTAAAATATTATGTTTTAATATTATTATTATTTTGAAATTTTAAAAAATTGAATTGATATTTGAAAAAATTGAATTGTTTATTATATTTTGTATGAGAATTTGAAAAATATGTAATAATGAGTTGAAATTAGAAGTGAATTTTGTGTCTCATCTCACCCCCCAAACCTATCTTATCCATGTTAAATGAAGAACTATTTAATTGTTAAAGTAAATATTTTTTTTTCAAACTCTGCTGAGCACTATCCGAGTCCAACGCCACCCTCTCCCAATTTATCTATACATCTCTTCCCTTCCCTCTGTTAATTCCCCAAGCTGCAACTCACTTTCTCACATTGCCTATGAGTGATAGGTCCCAAACACAAATAATGCTTAAGCAAATGTTCTCTTCGGGTGAGAACGTACTACACTTGAATAAATAATTTCCTCTTCGGGTGAGAAAATACCACAATTTGAATGCAAAATACTTGATTGTCATTAACAAAAACATTGGCTGCTTAAATAAGCTAAGCCACGTACAAACCAACCGAAATAAAAGGAAACTGATAGCTAACAATGGCAGCATGAGTACATGCCCAAAATTCTAGACTTGACTAAGTAAACAAATAACAGAATGGAAAGAGACTTGACTAAGTAAACGGCAACAACAATGTGGAAATAAAGCAAACTCCTATACTAGCTCCAACGGCTATTGGACGGGGCAAGGCAACGCTGCACGTAGCCATTTGTAATAGTTGTACGTGACCCATGCAGCACGTTCCCAACTTCTTATCTTCTCCCACAAGCCATGCAGCACACGTTTGAGCAAACAAAACC
>QEOT01123129.1:18238-47805 GCA_003123785.1 Pterocarya stenoptera | reverse complement strand
GTTTTTGATATGTATGGGTATGGTGGGCAGGCAAACCAAGACTATCAGGATTTTGAGTCTCACAGACAAATGAATTTGTTGTAACATAATACTCGGCATATTAATGTGCACGGATGCAGCCTGTAATTTTTGTTTTTCTGCCCTTCAGTATTATGGAAAGAAAATTCCACATGTTCAGTGAGCGCATGCTAATTTGATTTAGGTATCGTAATATCTGGTGGTTTGAATGCGTGGTGTGTGATTGTCTACACTGTTGGCAACCTTTTAAGTTGTTTTAAATCAAGAAAGTCGGTGTCAGCAGGATCTGTTTAAGGGTGGTCATATGTGATACAATACGGGAACTCAACGCGACACGAAATTGGCAAAGATTGAGTTTGATATAAATAGATTTGAATCTAAACGGGTTGACAGTTAAGACGCGATTAATAAATGGGTTAATAACGGTTAATCGCTTAATCTAAAATCAATCTGTAATAATTCATTTAAGTTTTATTTTAAAATTATAATTTTATTATTATTGAGTTATAATATTTGTATTTCTCAATATACTTATATTTTTATTGTAGGAATTGTAATTTTAGATCTCTGTTCATACTTGTTATTGTAAGGTTTATAATATTGATTTTATTATACATTAAGATTTAAAAAATATTGCTATTTTGTCAGTAGGTAGTCTTATTTTTTTTAGATATTATAACCACTAATAAATATAGATTTTAACTTTTATGAGAAATTATATTAATCGGGTAAAATGGGTTATGTATGTAAGTAGGGCTATGCACCGCCCAAGTTAGAGTCGGTATGGCCTACCACCGACTCTGACTCCGATTTTTCGAAGGTTGAATCCAACTCCGACTCTGAGATATGCATCCTCCACTCCGACTCTGATAACGACTTGTCAGAGCGGAGTTGGATTTTAGACTTCTTTGTTTTTTTTTTTTTTTTAACTTTCATATTTGACCCACTTTTAAAAAGGAATTTTTGTGTGGGCTTTCAAATTTTAATTTTTTCAAAAATTACAATCTAAAACTAAATAATTCAGTAATTAGTAATTCATAATATATATTGCATGCATTCTAGCTATCAAACAATTACAATCTAAAAATAAATAATATCCATCATCCACACTCAAAATCATTCACATCCAAATCATCCATCATAATAATATTTCCTTCCAACTAATACAAAATCATCCACATCCAAAATCATCACCCCTCTCATCCAATCCATCATCCACATCCATCATCCATCATTATAATATTTCCTTACAACTACTACAATAACAAAAGAATGATCATGACTCGATACGACATGAGCAAGACTAGCAAACACGAATTGCCAGCGCTAGTTGTGTTGTTGAAATTTATATATGTGAAAACCTGAACTTAAATCATTGGATTGAGCAATCAACTTTCGATTCTACCAATCATTTTATTAATGATCATCCTTTCATTATTTCTTTGATCTATTAATTATTTGATGTCGTATTAAAAAAAATGATAGTTAATTATTCAATGATAGTTAATTATTCTACCAAAGTAACAACGTCAGTGCCTACTGAATACAATACACCACTCATTGTGAAATTCATTTTTTAAGAACGTAAATAAAAATAGTTATGTTAGTTAATGTTGCAGGTTTGTAGATAACGTTGTAAATAGGTTTTTATTAAGTGAAAAATCGATATTGAGAAGATACAGTTGTAAGAACCCACTCAACGCAACAATTCTAAAGATTTTTTAAAGCCAATAATTGGGTTTTGGACCACCCTGGACCATGGGCCTGTGCAGTTAGGCCCATTGAATTAGAATAGGTGCAAGTAACATATTCGATGGGTTTCGTGATATTAGTAATGAGTACGCAGGATATTGTGCCTGTGATGATAAGAGTCTCCCATGCGACTTGTGAACCTAGCATTTTTCAGTGTGTGCCAATGCCAAGCGCAAGCAGTATAAATGAGGGTCTTTAAAGCAATCTGAGTAGTTGAACTTTTTTTTTTTTTTTTCCTTGTCGTTGATATATATATATATATTAATAAATTCTAAATCAACCCCCCCATCTACATGATAAAACTGGAACATGTGGTGTGCTGGTTTTGCTTTTGCCTTGTAGGACCATAGCCACACTTAAGCCACCACATAACAGGCTCACCTTGTGAAATATCCAGTAGTTGCACCTCCCTGCATCTGGACCCTACAATTTTAAAAGTTATGTCTTTCTTTTTCATATATATATATTTGTAATATGTGTACATGTATTTCTTCTTCTTCTTCTTCTTCTTCTATTTAGGTAGGTTTTAACTTCTTCTTTGTTACACAGCACTGCATGGGGTGGCACTGAAAAGCTGAATCGATCATTATTCTGAAGTAGTATATATATAGCAGTACTACTAATTGTAATAACAAATTAAGTAATTTGTGAAAGATGAAAAGGTTAAAAGATAGTGCCAATATAAAAAGATGGGATATTTGGGAGATGATACACTTTTGTACCGATACCGGCCAATACTTTTTGAGGAATCAGCGATATTTTATATATATATATTTATATAAGCTGTCGATTTCATGTATGATCGATGCGACTCCTGCCAAGGGAAGGAATTGTTTGTTGACGGCATCCAAACATGTCCTAGAATTAGAAAAGTGAATCATCATAATAATCCTTAAAAGCTATTATTATAAGTCCAAAATCTAATGAAAGTAACACAAGAAATAGGTTAAAAAGCTAGCTAGCAAAGAAAAATGAGTGACACATTCATGAGAGGTTAAAAGGTAGGAGAAGCTCGTAAAAAAAAAAAAAGTTGGTAGAGAGATAGAGAATGGTAGGAAATCATCATTATCAGAAAGGAAAAAAAGGGGATAAGAGGATAATGGTTGAGAGGAAAGGCAATGTGGGGGGCAAGCAAATACGTTGATTTAGAGGCCGGAAAGGAAAAGGAGGAAGGTCACCATCTCACGTAGTGCACGAGGGGCACTCACTTTTGCACAAAAACCCAACAAAGTTAAAAACAACTGGATCCTCACGCACACGTGCACATCTTTCACCAAATGAAAAAGAAAACTTCAAAAAACAAATCAATATTCATGCATTTGGACAGAAACACCTACTATACGTACAACCATCTAACATGACTCATGCTAGCTAGCTGCTCATCATATTAATTGGTTTGGTAGAAATTGGTTTTTTACCATAAAAAGAAAAGAAAATCAATATATTTTTTTTTTAATGAAATCAACCATGGAATTGAATCCACAGCCACAGCCACAGCCACATCCACATCCACAGCCACCCGCAATTCACCATTAATAGAATTCCATTCATATTTGGTCACGAGAGTCGACGTGCGTTTTTTTTTCGTATGAATGAATGCTCATAATAACTTAACGGACACATCATCATCAATTAATTAATTATGACAAGACAATAATATCGTTAGCCACACGAGGATTCTCCCCCTCTCCAACAACAACAACAAATATTTATTTATTAAAGGCCAGGCTTTCGAGCTCACCGTTTCACATACACATATTCAATTCTTAGAATTGATGTCATGGCAAATTTCGGATTGGCTCATGCGCAGTACTCCTGTCAATCCATCTGGTATTACTACGGACAAACATCTTTACCTTTGAAGAAAAATGATATATGTACAATTAATTTTTATAATCTTTTACAATTACATCTTAAATAAGAGGTCTTTTGATCAAATAAATTATAAACTTACATAAATATCTTCATTTTAATATATGATTATATATAAAAAATTATAAAAAATGATTGTATATGTATCATTACTCTTATAACCCCTGATATTATTAATAGTATGAGTTAAACAATCTTTAATTTGGTCCAGCTTACAGCTTCATGTCTCGCGCGCGGCCAACAAAATACATATATATATATATATATATAATAATAATAAGAAAACACGCATGAGAATGAGATGCATTAAAAATAATGAAAGTGAAACTAATTTGATGGACTTAATATATGTATTAAAAAAATATTAAAATTAATAATACTGGAGAGAACGATGACTAATCGAATATGAGTTTGATTTTAAATAGATTAGCTAACATGTAAAAATTTGTATCTTTAACAAAAAAAAAATCATTTTTAAAGCTCTCTTAAAAATCGAATAGTACTCAAAGTAACTAAAATCGTTTCAAAATAAATATTTATATAAAAAAAATAGATATATATTTGTTATCGGGTAATATCAATTATATGTAGAACAAGAAGTGATAATAACTGAATTAAATGGAAGATATAATATAAACAATAATAATGGTGATGAATTGATATAATATGCTCATCTAGGGGGAAAACAAAACAGCAATAATTTCAGGTGGGTCCCCCTCAATTATCCTTCCATGCTGTCGTGGTCAGGATTTAGCGCAAATTTGGAGGAAATCCATTCACACATATTAGTTTTTATTTATATATAGGAAGAGTTCGCTGATTTTTCAGAAAAAAAAAAAACAAAAAACAAAAAACAAAAGAGTTCAGAAATACCTTTGATGGTGTCTCTGTAGTTACTTGTAGATCATCAAAATCCATATTCCATCTTCTCTAATCTCTCCGAAACTGGAAATTCAATCATTTTCGGCCGCCTCTCAGGCTCGAGCAGCCGGAAAATCCATTCACCCTTGATAGCAGGCCTTCTCTTCTCTCTCTCTCTCTCTCTCGATTGAAATAAAACAATAGTAATAAAGGTTGCTCCGGATCGAAACGAAACCAGAAGGATGAGAAGCGCAAATAGTAACAGCGTGGAGACCATAAACGCTGCAGCCACTGCCATCATCTCCGCAGAGACCCGTGTCCAGCCTACCACTGTTACTGTAAGAGTGTGTGTGCGTGCGCGCGCATGTTTTGGCTTTTTATATGATTGTTTTCTCCATTAATTCTGGTCTGTGTTTGGGAGCTGAGAAAATGGAAAAAAAGGAGCGGGTGCTCCATGGGATGCTGTTCTGGTTTTCAGCGAGAACCTGTTCTCTGTTAAATGATTGGTTTTGCTAAAATCATTCAATTGTTTATTTTTTCGTTTGTTCAGTCATTTTTTTACTCTGTTTAGCTGCTGCAAAAATGAGGAAAGAGAAAGAAAATTACCCCTTGTTTTTTCTAATGCTGGTTGGGGGGATTCATTTCGCTTACTTCCATTTCATGTTTCTTAAGCTCTCTTTGGTGGGCGAGGAAAGAAACTGAATGGTACGTTCGATTTCTTTTGTAGATTTTAAATTTCGCAAATCTGATTTGGTTTTAGTTTTCTTCTTCTTCTTCTTCTCCTCTCTCTCTCTCTCTCTCTCTCTCTCTCGGCAAGCTGGATTTGGGATTTAGGAAGTCGATCCCGAAAATCTCATGGGAGAGGCGCAGTGCGCTATTGGCTAGATATCTCAATTATCATATGGTGCTCGGAGAAATACGATTTAGGCATATTTTCTGTTTTTTCTCGTTTCTTTTTTGGCGGCTAATCATTAGTATATTCGTCAATTTATTTTTGTGCTGCGTTTGGCTGCTGAGAAACCGAGGGAAAGGGCGAAAACGGAAGAATATATAAAAGCTATAATATTTATAAAATAATCCTAGTAAACATATTTGGCTCAATTAATTAGTTGTTTTCTTTCTTTTCTCATCAACTATATTTTCATCTTGTGTAACTTGTTAGCGTCCCTCCTGTCTTGTCGAAATTGGCTGGGTCTATTCTTGCACACCACCTGTTCTGTTCATTCTGTGGATTAGACCACATTCCTTTGATATCTACTTTTTTCAGTTGCCATAATCATGAAAACAATAATGCTGATTGCTGTGTAATGGAGGTAATATCGCTATCCTTTTAAGACGCATAGTTCAGACGGCTTTAGAAAAGTAAGACTGCTTTAGAAAAGTAATACTAGTGTTCAAGGATCCTTTAAAAGGACTTAGAACAGAAACCTGTGTAGTGCTTTTTCTTATCTCTTCGGCTTCTCTATTGTGCCCCCCGTCTGTATTGTTTTTTTGTTTTTTAAGGAAAAGTGACTTTGATAGCCATTAGAATTAGCCAAATTCACAGAGAAAAAGAAGAAGAAGAAAAGAAGAAGCCAAATTCACACATTATATTCAAAATTAGAAGAGATGATCAAAATATATAAATTTTAGACAGAAATTTCTTTTCTTTCTCAATTTTAATGTTGTCTGTAGTCAACTTTGCACAAAATCAGGTTGCATCTGTAGTTTTGAAGGAGCATTCTAACTCGTATTTGGTAAAATGGCAGGACCTTGGAAGCTGGCAATTGGCATAGATCTTGTCTAACATTTCTATATGTTAAGTGGCATTAATAACCTATAAAAAAAGTGGCATTAATTGTTCTTTCAAGTTACAGTGATAAATTCCTTGCTTGCTTACATATGTACTGGATGGTGATTTTGGTTTGATTAAGTGGCCAAGTGCTGAAATTGATTTACAGTTAGTATACGATGTCCAACTCTGGTGATGATGAGGGCTGTACCTGTGCTTTTATTGTAGTGAGTGTTGCTGCTGATGCATCAACTACCTGTGTTGTTTTAATCCATAACCGTACCAAAGTGTGTAACAGGTTGTCTGTGTGTGTTCTATGATTAAGTTCACTAATTCTTGCTGGATTTCCCCTCTTTTGCTCTCTGACTATTGCGTACTAAATGTTTGTGGGTCTTACAAGCTAGATAAGAAACCAAATCATGATTCCCTTCAAACTCCAAGTCATTCACAATTATTATTATTATTATTGTTTTTCAGCACTATTATTATTAGTAATATTATTTTTCATTTGAATACAGAAAAGAAGATGGGGAGGCTGCTGGAACTTGAACTGTTGCTTTGGATCTCGTAAAAACAGCAAGCGGATTAGCCATGCTGTCCTTGTTCCAGAGCCAGTGGTACCAGGGGTTGCAGCCCCTGCTAATGAAAACCCCGCACCCTCAACTGCCGTCGTACTACCCTTCATTGCCCCACCCTCTTCTCCTGCATCCTTCCTACAATCTGATCCTCCATCTGCTACTCAATCACCAGCTGGATCACTGCCCCTCACTTCTCTTTCTGTCAATACTTATTCACCAGGTAGACCTGCATCCTCTTTTGCCATAGGTCCATATGCATATGAGACACAGTCAGTCTCACCCCCTGTATTTTCTACCTTTACCACTGAACCATCCACTGCTCCTTTCACTCCCCCTCCTGAATCCATCCACTTGACAACACCTTCATCCCCTGAAGTGCCATTTGCTCAACTGCTTACTTCATCGCTTGACCGCACTCGTAGAAACAGTGGAACCAATCTGAAGTTTGCATTATCCCATTATGAATTCCAACCTTATCAACAGTACCCAGGAAGTCCAGGTGGCCACCTCATATCACCTGGATCAGTGATCTCAAATTCTGGAACCTCAACTCCTTTTCCTGATAGACGCACTATACTGGAGTTCCGCATGGGGGAGGCTCCCAAAATCTTGGGTTTTGAATATTTTTCAACTCGCAAATGGGGTTCAAGGCTTGGTTCTGGATCTTTGACCCCAGACGGTGTGGGGCTTGGTTCGATGCTAGGTTCAGGATCCTTGACTCCGAATGGTATGGGGTTGGGTTCAAGGTTAAATTCTGGATCTTTGACCCCAGAGGGTGCCGGGCAGGGCTCAAGGTTGGGTTCTGGATCTTTGACGCCTGATGCTATGGGCCTTGCTTCTAGAGAGAATTGCCTTTTGGAGAACCAAATATCTGAAATGGCGTCCCTCATCAATTCAGGGAATGGATGTCAAAATAATGGAACTGTAATGAATCACAGAGTATCATTTGAGTTGACTGGAGAAGATGTTGCACGCTGTCTTGCTAATAAACCAGTGGCATTTATTAGAAACATATCAGAAGCTTCACGGGATGTAGTGGCAGAAGCCCCAACTGATAGAGAAGAGATAATAACGGACACCAAAAATTACTTTGAGTTGTCTATTGGAGAAACATCCAATGAAATGCCTGAAAAAGGTTCTGAGGAAGGGGAGGAGCAGAGCTATAGGAAGCATCGTTCTATTTCTCTTGGCTCGACCAAAGAGTTTAATTTTGACAACTCAAAAAGGGAAGTGTCTGATAAGCCCGCCATTGGCTCTGAGTGGTGGGCAAATGAAAAGGTAATGGAGAAGGAAGCCAGGCCTGGCAACAACTTGGCTTTCTTCCCAATGCTGCAACCAGGGGTCAGCTGACATTCAACCTTGGCAACATGGTTTAAACTCCACAACTTCTGAGGTAGACTTTGGATGCTAAAATCTGTACTTTTCACCCGAACCGATGTATATCCGATGGTATTAGTATGTGGAAGACGAGCCTGGCAAGTTAGGGAGAAGAGGATTGACATAGGGTTTCAAGGCAGAGGTGAGATTACTGTTTTCAAATCCCTTACCTTATGACTCTAAAGTCTAAAGACAAGGGAGAAACTGAAACAGTTTGTTGGGATCATTGTTGCGGGTACACTGATAGATCATTCTTTTCGGTACTTCATTGCTCATGTATACAAGAAATATCATTCACGTATAGGTATTATGTTGTGGGTTACTATTTCTAGTCGTATGTAATAATAAGAAAGGTCAGTTTTCCAGATTGAGGACCAGCTGTTAGCATGTGACTGCCCGTTTAGATAGTGAAAATGTTTCATCTCATTATTATAATTTTTTCAAATTCTCACACAAAATATAATAAACAATTCAATTTTTTTTAAATTATAAAATAATAATAATATTAAAAAATAATATTCTAATAATATTTTATTTAATATTTAATTTTTATCTCAACTCACTATCAAGCAGTCCCTCAGTTTATGCTATTCGATGGGTGGGGCTGCAATCCTTTTCTTCGATTCACTTCGACTCTTTTCTCAATTAATTTAGCTTTTGTCATGTCTTAAAAAGAAAGCGAAGAAAACAAAAAAACAAAAATGAAATATTTTCAATCCTTTTTCGTATCGTTTTAGCGACGTGACAGAATGGTAATGAATTCCAAATTAAAGGAAAGGCTAAGTCGGAATGCTCAAGCTCTAATGCTAGGTTGAATGGCAGGGCCTTTCAAGTTGTTGGCTTCCGAGTATGCTGTACTGTGTTCAATGCTGAGAAAGTTAACTAAAAGACAACAAAAGTAGGGTCTTCAACAAACTTTTAAAATGGGTTTTTCCTGTGTAACTTAGCTGGGTTATTACAGTTACGTTTTCTGCGCACTGGCGCATTCAATGGTAAAGTTTCAGATTCAAGATTTTGTTCACTTTGTGTTGCAGACTGGTAAACGATAAGAGATATCATCAGTCGTCTGCAATGCCATTCCATCGGACCACATGAATTAACCTCTTGTACCATGAAATAGCCTTACTCGCGCGCGCACACACATATAGACAGTTTGCTTTGCCTTTAATTCACTTTATTTCTTTTCACTTATGGCTCTGGTATGTAAAGTTTTATGTTCTTTTGTGTTGATCACAGGCAGTAGCAGACACACGACCAACTAAATCAATGATATGTAATGATAAAAAGGTGTTCATGTGGTGGAAATAGAAACTTGCATTATAACCCTGATTCGAATAGCTACTCAACAAATCAAGTTACTGAAAATTAATAATTAAATTATAATTCGTCACCTTTAAATAAAAAACAAATTCTTGTTTAACTATAGGTTTGTTGAAACCTCTTAATTTAGTATCTAATCACGATCAATGTATCTTGGTGCTGGTGGCCTGGTGCACTACTACTATCCTCTTAATTTTTTTTTTCTTTAATGGGCACCGCTGAGGAATACATCGGTATTAAACAGTGAAATACGTTTTATGCTTTGAATATATATTTCATCTCATCTCATTATTATAATTTTTTTAAATTTTTACATAAAATATAATAAATAATTTAATTTTTTCAAATTTCAAAATAATAATAATAATATTAAAAATTATATTATAATAATATTTTATTTAATTTTTAATAAAATATCTCATCACTATAACCAAACGATACCACTGCCAACGCGTGCATGTTTTCGAGACGAGATGGTAAGAACCCAAGGTTCAAAGCAAATTTGCCAAAGGAACGTGATAAGAAAGTTGAAGGTGTACATGACACGTGCAAGGAGTGGAGGTATGGTTAAATTTGAGGACCCCACAGGTGTCCTATATAGCCTTATACATCTCCCCTAGTTTTGTATCGGTTTTTCTTTTTCCTTTTTTTTTTCCTGTTTTCTCATATTCATCAAAAAGTCTTGAGCCTGTCTCCCAGTCACGTTGGGTGCGTTCTTTTTTTTACTGTTCAGATTTGATTTCCGATTTCTAAGGTCTGTTAATGTCTAAAATTGAACAAAAGACTGAAGGAAAGAATGAATTATACTTATCCACGACAACATGGTAATTCAAGTTTCGATACGGCGTTCTTCGTGTTTATCTATAAAATAATAATAAATAACCAAATAAAAATAAATAAAGAGAGATACAGATTTACATAGTTCGATATAAAAATTTAGGTCTACGAGTTGTTTGGATGTAAAATCTATTATAATTAGTGATTTTACAATCTCTTATTACCTCACATATCTCACAGTACAATAGAAAAATTTAAGATTTCGGGAGGTTGAAGACGATGCCTTCCTTGAGAGAGATCTGGTGAACTCGCTATGTGTGGTAGAGTTTTGTATGTAAAGAGTTTGTGGAAAGTCACATTCCTTTGTAGAGATTGCCTCTTTTTATAGAGATCTATGATTCTATTTTCTTCATTGAAGTGATTAAGTCCAACTTGCCTTATGAAATCTTTTCCTTTTAAGAATATGAACCAGCTGCTTTTGGTTTATCTCTTCTTTACCTTATCTCTTCTCTTATTATTAATAATAGATTTTCAATTGGTTTGACCTAGTCAATTTAGTCCCTAACAGATGCCCGCTATTCTTAAGGTCGACTTGTTTATCAAAAAAGTCTTGAGAATCTTCGAGTCAACCGTAATGGAGGTAACTTGTAAAAAACTGCAGAAAAAGTAATTCTGTGAAGTTTGTTTGTAAAAATGTTTGCCTAATAATTGAGTGTATAGATGATTGTATGTGATTGTTTATCGTTTGCAAAGTGTGGATATTTCCATGCTCGGTGATCTTTTTGGTTTTTGGTGGCATCAGTGAATTTTGCCCAATATTGCAATTTTCTGTTGGTGCTTTTCCATTCTCATGTAGATGTAAGAGTTTGTTTGACCCACGCTTAAGTGGAAGGTCACTTGTCGACCTCCTAGATCCATCATAGGTGATTGCTAAGCCTATCGACTCGTTCTCAAAGAAAACCCGCTAGCCGCGGTTGTGGAGCCGAAAGGCTCGTTTCCAAACGTAACCAGCTAGCAATGGTTGTAGCGAGTGGAGACACTCGGCTTGTACTTGGCGGGATGATGTCTCAACCACGTAACTCTAGCGATGTGAGTATAGCAGGAAGATGCCTCGACCACATAACTCTGACGATGTGAGTGTAGCGGGAGGATACTTCGTCTGCATAACTCTGCCGATGTGAGTGTAACGCGATGATGTCTCGAATGCGTAATTCTGGTGATGAGAGTGTAGCGAGAGAATGCATCGACCGCGTAACTCTGGCAATATACGTGTAATGGGAGGATGTCTCGACCGCATAACTCTGGCAATAAGTGTGTACTAGGATGATGCCTCAATCGTGTAACTCTGACGATGAGTGTGTAGCGGGAGGGTGCCTCAATTGTGTAACTCTGGCCATGTGAGTATAGCGGGAAGATGTCTCGACTGCATAACTTTGGTGATGTGAGTGTAGCGGAAGTATGCCTTGACCACATTGATGTTAAAGTTGAGCTCAACTGCTTTGTTGTAGTGGGAGACAAAACGCAATCGCACTCTGTGGCAAGAGCTAGAGCTCGATCATACCAAAATAAAAACAAAACAGAGTAGATTAAATAATCCAAATTACAAGTTGAGATTCGCAAACATGAGCCATCTCACTTGAGTGTGGTGAAAGCTGGTGACACATGGACAATACCTATTGGCAGCCATATTTTGGCAACAATGAGGACACGGGATGCCCACGATAACGAATGGTCTGTTCTAATGATAACGAATTAAGATGGCAAACGATGATTGAGAGGGGCTTCGCAATCAGCGCTTCGTGCCATGCAGGTGATTCCTAGCGAAGTATATACTCGAGGCGTACGTCCACTAGGTTTCCCACGGAACTTGAGGATCTTTGTGGGGAAAATCTTTCAAAAATCAAATTCATCAGTAAAAATAAAACAGCAAGTTTGAAAGAGACAAACCAGAGTAATTTGGTTATTGCGTTCAACTATTCCTTGATTAAGGTTGTTTGTTGTCGAGTGATTTTTGCGTAATGGGGGTTGTTCTCCCCTAAGCATTATTTTGTTACACTTTTTTTTTCTTTTTCGCCATGCATGATTAGTTGCTCGCCGTGTCGGTTGCTCTCCATATTTGCTTGCCACAATTAGTTGCTTGTCATTGAATGGTTGTCCGCCTGTTTGTTGCTTGCCATGCTCCATCAGATAATAAATCTCTCATCTGAAATCTTTCTCGCCAAGGTTGTTTGCTCGCCACCTTTGCTTGCCATGGAGCTAGTGGTTTGTCTGTGTACGTGTGTTGTTGCTCGCCACCTTTGTTTGTGTGTGGTTTATCCGTGTGTTTTTGCTCTCCTCCTCTCAGTTGACCGCCACCGTGGGTCACTTGAGGTTGTCTCCATGGGCGATAAAGCATCCAGGATGTACAAGGTTGGTGAGAGTGGTGATGAAGCATTTAGGATCTACAAAATTTATGTGATGTTGGCGAAGAGCTTCTCCAGCTGGTAAAGCGTTTATGTTGCTGGCAAAGGACAGAAGAAGCCGGCGAGCTAGGTGGTGGTCGAGCTATCTCCCTTGGGGTGCTCGGCAACATGCTCCTAGTGCTCACACGGTGCGTTATTGTGGCGAAGATCGGTGGTGAGGGATGTTGTTGTGGTTGGGAACCACTGCCAATGGGCTAGGTGGTGACCGATGGCTAGACTTTCAGGGTCCACAGGAATGCGCATCCTCTGCCCACAGTGTTGTGCCCGATGTGATTGACTTCCAGCGTCGAGGAACTACCCGTAGTCAACAAAAACCATCAACAGTTTTGGTTCCGGCTGGTGGTGTCCTCGCCAAGACACTGAAACCTATGCGTGGGCCTCCGACAGTTGGTTTCTTCTCTCCTCCACCGTTGTTGTATCTCCTCCATGCAAGGAGGCCACCCTCAAATCTTGTCATGCTATTGGGGGTGGCAGATGAGGTCTTGCACCATGAGAGATCAACCGGGTGTGCATCCTTTACGTACACCGTGCATGGCACATGCATAGTGCATGTACAACACGTGCGCAATGCATGCTACATGTGCGATATGCTCCTTGTGTTCTTCCTCTATTTTGTTTTACCATCAACTGCAATGTTAAGAGAATAAATAATAGGCAATGGTAGAGTTGAGGAGATCTCATCTAATTTTTTGAAGACAATCTCGTGAGTCGGAGAATATCATTCTCTCAATTCCGGTGCTGAAGATATCGTTAATCCCATAGACGGCGCCAATTATTAATGTCTAAATTCGTACAACAGGCCGGAATGGAAGAATGAATTATCCCCAACCCACGACCACGTGGTAATTTGGGCTTCGCTTTCACCCATAAAATAATAATAAATAACCAAATAAAAATATATAAAGAGAGATACATAAATTTACGTGGTTCGGTATAAAAACCTACATCCACGGGTTGTTTGGGGGCAAAATCCACTATTATTGATGAGTTTATAATCTCTCATGGCCTCACATATTGCTCAATACAATATAGAAATCTAGAGTTTCAGTAGGTTGAATACAATGCCTCCTTTGAGAGAGATCTGGTGGAGTCGCTATGTGTGGTGGAGTTTGTACGTAGAAAGTTTGTGGAGAGTCCCCTTCCTTTTATAGAGATCTATTTTCTTTATTTGAATAATTGAGTCCAACTTGCCTTGTGAATCATTTTCCTTTTAGGAGTCTAAGCCAACTACTTTTGATTTATCTTTTCCTTGTCTTATATCTTCTCTGCCTTATTTTTTGACTTTATCTCTTTCCTTATTATTGCTAATAGGTTTTCAATGGGTTAGACTTAAGTCAATTTAGTCCCTAACAAGGGCCTTGCTACACTACTTTTAAGTATAAATATATAATTTATTATGAAGTTTGTTATAATTATAAAAAACCAAAATATTAATATTTCTTATGCTAATTAACATCCCAAATTATTATATTAGTATTGCATTTAGTATATCAACAAAAAACTTGAAAATATATTTTTTCGACCGGAAAAGATAGGAAATTATCTTACATGACCGCTTTTATAAATAAAGTATCATTTGGAGAATAAAGAAATCCATTTATTAGCTCCCGATATGTACCAAGTCAAGCAAGTATTGTTCCCTCCATAGTTCCAATGTAATTTTGAATATGTTTGGGGAATGAGATAAAATGAAAATTTTGTTAATAGTAGTGAAATAATTTGAGTTAAAACTTAATTGGATTTTGAAAAATGAGAGAGAAAAAATTAAATAAAAAATATTATAAAATTAAGATATTGTTAGAATATAATTTTTGTTTTAAAATTTGAAAAAGTTAAATTATTTTTTGTGTTTTATTTTGAAATTTTGGAAAAGTTGTAATAATTATGCAATTGTTAATGTAAAAAATAGCATAACAAACTGGAATGAGAAAAAAAGTCATTCTCAGCCTACTGAGACTCGGCTTTGATTTTGCTTCTATAAACGTTTGCCCGATATGTTGCATGTGACTGTTTATCTTTAGAAAAGTGTTTTATTCTCCCGATCGTTTTTGTTTTCGATGGCATTAGCAGATTTTCGTATTGATGTTGTTTCCATTTTGGTATTGATGCTAGAGTTTGCTTGTAGTAACCCGTATTTAGGGGTGTAACCGGTCTGGTTTGATCCGGTTTTGGATAAAATTTGGGACCAAACCGGTATGCACTAGTTTTTCATTTTCAATAATCAATTACTCCCTAAACCGGTACTTCTAGTTTTTTCGATTCCGGTCCGGTTCAGTCTGATTTTTCAGTTTTAATATATTATATTATATATTATATAATATATATAATAGTATATTATAGTATATAATACTATAGTGATAATATATTGTAGTATATTATAATATATAATAGTATATTATAGTATATAATACTATAGTGAGAATATATTTTTGTATATTATAATATATAATATAATGATATATTATAGTATGTTATAATATATAGCGATATGGTATTAGTATAACTATTAAGACAATAGGTTATAGTGATATAAGATTTTAAAATTTCATATTATATTAATTAGTAATTTATCATATAATACAAAACTATTTTATATATAATTATATATTATATATAAAAATTATATATAATATAAAAAATCATAATATATATATGAACCGGTTTGGTTCGGTCCGGTCCAGTTTTAGAAAAAAAAAATGAAACCGAACCTATTTTGACCGGTTTAAAGAAAAATAAAACCGGTACTAGACCGAACCAAACTCTGTTCTGGACCAAACCCACCGGTTTGGTCTGGTCGGGTGCGGTTTACTGGTTCACCAATTTTTTTTTTTACACCGCTACCCATACTAAGTGGCCAGGGAGTCTGTCAAGCCCCTGGGTACATCTCAAAAAGTTGTCGAGCCCGTCGACTTGTTCCCAAAGGTAACCCATGCGAAGCGTTTTGTGGAGTTTAGAGGCTCAATCCCGAAGGTAACCCACTAGCAGCAGTTGCAGAGCAAGTGCATACACTCGATGTTTGTTGGAGAAGATGCTGTGCTGGTGTTGCTGTCTAAATGAGAGTCCAGTGACTTGGCTTTTATGTGTGCAAGAGAGGTCAGGTAGCCAGAGCTCGGAGGCTCGTTCCCAGAGGTAACCCGTTGGCAATAGTTGCTGTGCGAGTGTATACACTTGGAGTTTGGTGGAAAAGATGTGCTGGTGATGTTGTCCGGGTGTGAGTCCAGTGACTCGACTTTTATGTGCGCAGGAGAGGTTAGGCAGCCAAGCTACTTGTCCTGCACATTGAGAGAGATCATGTAGCCAAGTGACTTGTCACCAGCTGTTGAGGGAGGTTGGCCAGCCAAGTGACTTGTCCTGTCTATTGAGAGAGGTCAAACAGCGAAGTGACTTGTCCTGCCTATTGATTCGCTGCAAGTGCAATGACTCAGATTTTGTTAAAGGAGATGCTTAATTGCGCTAAAAAATCCAAACCAATTAGTGTAGATAATTCAAATTATAAATGCGAGATTTGCAAATTTGAATCGTTTTGCTAGAGCGTGACAGAGGTTTGAGGTGCATTGGCGACGCCTGCGGGCAACCATGCTTTGGTGAAGATGTGAGGTGCCAGCAACACTAAGTAGTTTATTTTGATGAAAGCAAATTTTAAGATCTCTGAACGATGCCCAATAAGGCTATGTAGTCAGTGTTTTATGCCACATGAACTAATTTTGTTAGTAAAAATGAAACTCATATAGAAAATGAAATTCCAATATTTTTTGTTCCTGTTTGTATGTGATTGTTCATTGCTAATTTTTTTATTGGTCGTTGCTTCGAAACTGAAAGAGAAGAAGATACAGTCGTGAATACTTGAGCAATTCTAGTTGCTATATACGCATGACTTAGCGAAACATGCCGATGACTTCTGGGTCGAGGAGTGTGGTCCAACTTCCATGGGCGTGTTCCATGCTCAGGTAAGTTGGAAGGGCCGGTGAAGCACGTTGCATGGGCCTGCCTGCGCAAAGCCAGGAACCTTCTATGGCAGAGGGCCTTGAGTGTTTGTGCGACCCACTAGGGTTGAGGATAGGTGTAACACCCCGCTCCCCAATAAAGATATTTTTTTATAATTTTCGGAAGTCAATGTGCTACTAAACTTGACTAATTTTTTTTTTTTTTTTAATGACGTGCCAGATTCAAAAGATTTCATAAATAAAAAAAATTATTAAATAATTAAAATCCAAAATAGAGTCTATGGAATCACTTATTAAAAAAAAAACACTAAAGTCTCATGTGCTTATCAAAATAATTTATTTAAACCTTAAATCATAAACTAAACATGTAGTCTCATCTTTATAAATGTCATCATCTGTGGTGGTTTTAAAAAATAAAAACATATAAAACTGAGTCAAATATTCAATAAGAAGCACATTATATAGTAAACATAATAAACATAATGTTTCTTGAAAATATGCATACTCATAAATACAAAAGTAAATAACATGAACATGAACATGAATTTATCTTTCACTTATCATAGGCCGATACCCACTGTTGACCCCCGTGAGTTAGGGTTGGCGAATCTAAGTAGATTTCAATTCTGCTCGTGGTTGCGAGTTGTGAAATCCATACATAAGGAAGACGTACTGAGTGAACTATCAGCATGTACGACCTGACAATGTAATATGCCCATAACATATGTACTATCTTCATATTGTAAAATAGGCCATTACATATCGTATCATTCATATTTCATCATAATCATACTTGCATACTTGCTATATCATAGATTTCAAAAGAAATCACATTCCTTCATAACATGTCGTGATACATGACTTCTCACATAAATTTATGATTTTTCATAAATATTTCAATGCATACTCTCACATAAAATCATAACATTTCATAACTATTTTAATACATAAACCTTTACATAAAATCATAACTTTTATAAATATTTAAATGCATAAATCTTCCAAAATCATGCATGGCTTTTTATAAATTATTTTAATGCATAACTCTTACATAAAATCATGAATTTTTATAAATAATTTAATGTATATTTTTTCACGTAAAATCATGGATTTTTCATAATTTTATCATGACTTTGGTACGTAAAAATGGGCTTACAATGGTGGGCGTACATGCATAATATTTTTATAAAAGGCATACCGTTTACCGTACATACGTATAAGGGTATGATCATGCTACTTACCTCGTAGTGCTAATCCACTATTTTCGACTTGTAATCGGTCACCTATAAAATAAGCACGTAATTTGTATAAATTTCTAGTTAAACATGTGATTTTATTTAAAACCTAAACTACTAAAATAACCTATATTTCGTAAATCTAAAATCTTCCTAACACTAAATTATTCAATTGTTAATCCTAAAAAGGCAGGAGAATTTTTGTAATTTAACTAATCCACCTAAAATTCATGCATTCGGGAATGGACTTACATGAGAGGCAGTGGGCTTACCGTGAGTTAGGTAGTGCAACATGAGGCTGGGTTGCACTCGACTGTGGCAAGCGTAGTGGCAACTCTAACGAGCTGGGCCACTATGCAGTAGAGAGAGAGAGAGACTTATGAGGGAGAAAGGCAACGTGATGAGAGAGAGAGAGAGAATGGAAGAAGGAAACACGACATGAGGGAGAGAGAAGACCCACTGTGAGACCGTGCGAGGCTTGCGACGGACTGGAGGTGCCAAACTACCCTTGGCGGCAGTTTCTATGGGGTCTCGAGGTGGAGGAACTCTTAGTGGTAGTGTGCAGTGGCTCACGTTGGGGACGTACGTGCTCTATTTTGAAAGGCTAAAAATAGGTGAGGATGGTAGTGACTTGTTGGCTCTCCAAGGGTAGTCGCGTAGTGTCTTTGCTATCTAGGCAACAAGGTGGTCAGAGGGAGGAGCTGCGATGTCGGTTTCTATTTGTCTTTGAACGGTGGCTAAGGGAAGAGACGTGGGTTGTCTTCCAGTGGCTGCAACGGTAGTCTAGCTTCTGTTGGCGGTTCACTACGTGGGTGTTGTGAAAGGCTGAACGTGGCTACTGCAGTGTGGAGTTTCCTTCANGGAGAAAGGCAACGTGATGAGAGAGAGAGAGAGAATGGAAGAAGGAAACACGACATGAGGGAGAGAGAAGACCCACTGTGAGACCGTGCGAGGCTTGCGACGGACTAGAGGTGCCAAACTGCCCTTGGCGGCAGTTTCTATGGGGTCTCGAGGTGGAGGAACTCTTAGTGGTAGTGTGCAGTGGCTCACGTTGGGGACGTACGTGCTCTATTTTGAAAGGCTAAAAATAGGTGAGGATGGTAGTGACTTGTTGGCTCTCCAAGGGTAGTCGCGTAGTGTCTTTGCTATCTAGGCAACAAGGTGGTCAGAGGGAGGAGCTGCAATGTCGGTTTCTATTTGTCTTTGAACGGTGGCTAAGGGAAGAGACGTGGGTTGTCTTCCAGTGGCTGCAACGGTAGTCTAGCTTCTGTTGGCGGTTCACTACGTGGGTGTTGTGAAAGGCTGAACGTGGCTACTGCAGTGTGGAGTTTCCTTCAGGGCTGGTTCTATGTGCACCTTGCACTGAAGTGCACAGTACATGCACGAGCTTGGAGTCCTCGCTCCTTGGTTTTTCAGCAAGAGTATTTGTGAAAATAAGAGTTGTAAGTTGAGAACACTTAGTCCTATTTGGATATAAAACTCATCTCATCTAATCATTATAATTTTTTCAAATTTTCATATAAAATATAATAATCAATTTAATTTTTCAAGTTCCAAAACAATAATAATATTAAAAAAATTAATATTTGAATAATATTTTATTTAACTTTTGACTTTAATCTCGACTTATGTCATCTTAATTCACTATCAAAATCTTCCCTTAACTGAGGGGAACTTCATCTGCTCGTTCGGGGATGAATTAGGGCGCCGAAAAACCCTTCTTCTCCCACTTTCGACATAGAGAATAATCGAGATCCCACCGACAGTACCAAATATTAATGCTAAAAAATCGCATAAGAGGTCGGAATGAGAGAAATAGTCATTCCTGGCCTATTGAGGTTGTCCAAGACTAGATGAGGTGGTTCGAAGCCCACGATAACAGTCTTGAGCGATGGCACGGTGCTTGTACGTACATCTATGTTTGTGAATAGAAAATAAATATAAGAACTTTAAATAGAGATGAAAACACACAACTTTACATGGTTTGGCACAGGGCCTTTGTCTATGGGTTGCTTGGAGGAAAAATCCACTATAATATGATTATTTTACAGTCTCTCGTGGTCTCTCCTTTTTCTCTTTACTATGAAGGTTTGAGACCTCTTTTCTAAAAAAGATCCTCTCTAGAGCTCTCGTCGTGAGGTTGAAGATGACCTCTGTGTTCTCGTCCCCCTCTCCCGTAACAGTAATAATTAGATAAAAAGGTTGAAAATTGAAAATTATTTGTGCTTGAAAAACAAATTATGAGAAATTTTGAGATGAGATGAGTTATGTTTTCCAAGCAACATCTTACCTAAAATAACTTAGAATTTGGTGTTTGGTGGATGAAGTGAATTAATTGTTAAAAGTTGGGAGAGGTGGGTTAAAACTATTTATTATGGTTCATTTAAATAGTGAGATGAGATGTGAAGAGTTTAGATAATTTGTGAATAGTAGTAAGATTATTAATTGAAATTAGATAAAATGAAGTGAGATTATTAGTTTTATCTCACATCTGTTTCCAAACGGGCTTTAAGTAAAAACGCAGGTGTCGTTTAGGCTAATTTCAGGACTTTCAAACACACCGAGGGTTGCATTTTCGTACTAAGGGTATGTTTGAGGTGAACTCATCTTAACCTATCTAAAATTAATTATTAATGAGATTTACTATTTTTTTTTTTATCTTTCTATAAAAAGTTAAAATATATCTCAACCTATTTCATACATTCAAATATATCTCAATGGACCATCAACATCCACTCATATATCTTAACTTACTATTATTTTCAAATTATCTAAAATTACCTCAATACCTAAACGCAACCTAATATCTCATTTGGTTATACAGATGAGATGAGAAATAAGTAAATAGTAATGAGAAAGTTTGTAAATAGTATTGAAATGGTTTGAATTAAGATATTTTATGAAATTTTGGAAAATGAATGAGAGAAAGTTGAATAAAAATATAATAAAGTTAAAATATTGTTAGAATATATTTTTTTAATATAATTTATATTTTGTGATTTGAAAAATATTGAATTATTTTTTGTATTTTATTTGAAAGTTTGAAAAAGTTGTAATGATTAGATAAAAAATAAAAAAATAAAAAAATTGAAGTTAAAAATTGTTTGTATTTGAATAGAATTTGAATATTGAAATGAGATAAGATAAGATGAAATGAGCTAAGATCATATATGAAATCAAATTATATCTAAATGAAAAAAACTATTTTACCTCCCAAATTGTATTGCACTACTTGACTGCTTGGACATTTTTTATTTATTTTTACTTTTTACTTAGTGATTAAGGAAGTGATTTTACGTATATTAATATATATATTAAAATATTTAAATATATTAAAAAAATATAAATTAAAAAAAATTAAAAAATCAACTAGCGATCAGTGAGCATATTACTCTGAGAGGCTGAATAGCCCTACTCTATCTAAATATTTCTTTCCCGTATCAGAAACAAAAATTAACAATAAAATAGAGAGAGAACATTATTTTTATTTAGTTTATTGTTTTCGGCAGACGGCAAAATTTGGTGCCGGTTCGCTTGAGATATGGGAGGTGGAATAAAAAACGAGAAAAAAAACCAAAGATAAAAAATCGAAAAAAAGAATCTAATCTCTAAAAGAGCATTAACAAAAAAGAAAAAAAAAAGTAAGGTAATAAAAGTAAGTAGATAAAGAAGAAGCATAACTGTTAAAAAAGAAACCAAAAATTCAAAATAATTAGTCTAATTTATTTTTGAAGATGAGATTAGATTAGTTAAAATTAAAATTAAAAAATTAAATAAAGTATTGTTATAATATATTTATTTTAAAATTTTAAAAAATTAAATTATTTCTTTTATTTTATATAAAAATTTTAAAAAAATAGAATAATAAAATAAAAAATTTTTAAAATTTTTAAAATTTTAAATATTAATCACGAAAAGAAACAACGTAGATAATCTCAATTTTATATTCATCACTAGTTTATATTATATTATAAATCTTAAAAATCAACGCTCGGACAAGACACCATGTCTTAACTCAGCTCAGACATAGCATACTCTCTCTCTTTCCCCCTTTCTCTCTCTATCTCAACACGATCTCTTTCATAAACTCTTTTATTTATTTTTGCTAGTTTCTTTCTTAAGCTTTCAATTCAAAAAATTCCTTCCGAATCCCTGCATGCAATTTTTCTTCATTTCACATTTCTAGGGTTTTGTTTCTTTCTGCTCTCCAACTCCCCCAATCACGGAAAGATTCAAGGAATTTATATGACTCAGATTTTTGCTAAATTTATCAGTTGGGTTTAGCAAAGATTCACAGCTCTCATATTTATTGTAAGCCTACCTCTGCTGTTGTCTGATTTTAAGTTTTTTTTTCCTGAATGGTTAGTACTAGTTAGTGTAGTTTTTCTCTTATTCTCTCTATTGATTTTTTAAGTTTATTAGTAGATCTGCGTTACGAGGAAATGTTTTTGAGCAAATTAGGATGCTATTTTTGTTTGGTTCGGAAGAAAATTGCGGTAGAGGGAAGGAAAATTATAAAGAAAGTTGGGTTTGCGTTATTTTGTATTTTTTTTCATGGAGTAGCTTTCTCAACTGAGCCAAATGCGTGGATTAGTAACTCTCTGTAGAGTGGGATTTTGGTTGCCCGAAAACCCGAATGATCAACATTGAAACTTGATCGTGTAATATGCTTGGTTGTGCATATCTTCTTGGGAACCAATAGAGCATTAATGCTTTTGGGTTGGAGATGAATGTGTTTGATCCGATTTAAGCTAGTGAAACATTCACGTTGATTTGCATATTTTGAATTAAGAGTGGGGAAGATCTATGTTAAGAAAATGCACCTGAATATGTATTGGGAGAAAAATTATTATTTTTCTTCAATAGAGGGAGTAGATGCTGACGTTTTGTATCCAAGAAGTTGATTTTCCCATCAGTTTATTACTCTTAAAGTGCTATTTGGGTGACGCAAAAGCCAGGTCAAATAGGTTTTGACTTTAAACCAATGGTATCACGCAAATAGGCTATGTCTGTTGGTTGTGCAGGTGCCTGTGTCCAATATATTCAGATCAAAACAAATTATTGAAAGACTTTGTTGTCGGAAATGTTGTTACACACTGATCGTTATCATTTTTTAACATCCATCTGACAGATTACTGATAAATGTGATAAATGCACTCAACCATGCACTCATCCGCATAGGCACATGCTTTGTTGTTGAGAAGATTTATTTATTTATTTGTGATTTGTGCTTATTTCTTCTATAGAAGTTCTTTAGGCATTTCAATTCATGCATGATTAACAAAGTAAACATAGCTTTGGTGCTCATTAATTCTATACATGAACTATTTCCAAAACTAACATGCAGCTTCTCTTTCTGCAGGCTTCAGTTGTGTTACTAATCGTGAACCTTATTCCAAAATTCTGCCTAAAATTCTGAATTGGTAATTGGGGCCCTCCCAAAGCTTCTTACTGGTGGAAGTCATTTTTGCACTAGATTGGAAGAAGATAATTGATCCTTCCAAATTTCTCAGAGTTGTAGAAATTGTGTACTTGGCTATTAACTTCATGTATAGGTGTTATATGATCAATCTGGTTACTGAAAAATGGATCTCCTGTAGAACTATACTTTACTGATTCTTTAAATTTTCAATATAAAGTATAAAAAAATATGCCTTCATGGTGGGGGAAGTCATCATCCAAAGAAGCAAAGAAGAAAACAAGCAAGGAAAGTTTCATTGACACATTACACAAAAAATTTAAGAGTCAATCTGAAGGTAAAGCAAGCAATAGATCAGGAGGGTCTCAAAGACATTGCAGTGACACGGTTTCAGAGAAGGGGTCTCGATCCCCCCTAGAATCAAGATCACCTTCTCCTTCCAAACACGTGGCAAGGTGTCAAAGTTTTGCTGAAAGGGCTCATGCTCATCCACTTCCACTTCCTGGTGTACACTCTGCGAGTATTGGTCGTACAGATTCTGGAATTAGCATATCGATAAAACCTAGGTTAGAAGAAGCCTCAAAACCATCATCGCTTCTGCCTCTTCCAAGACCTGGATGCATTCATGGCAGGTCAAATCCTGTGGATTTAGATGGAGATGTGGTCAATGCTTCTGTTTCTAGTGAGAGTTCCGGTGATAGCGATGACCTAGCTGACTCACATCATTGTAGTCAGGCAACTGATTTTGACACTGGGACTAGAGCTGCTGCAGGCAGCCCTTCCAGGTGTGGTTGCATCTAACATGCCCAATTTAACACCTGCATTGCTGATATTTACTGATATAAACATAGGTTTCTGTGGGTTGTTTTTATGCTTACCTGTCATCTTCCTTTTATCTTAGTCATCTCTGACAAATTTATTGCATATATTCTGAAGCTTGAAGCTCAAGGATCAATCCTCTAGTGTTGCGCAAATGAACTCAAGAGAAGGAAAAAAACCACCTAACCTTCCTTTCAGTAATCTTTCTTCCCCTACATCACCTAAAAAAAGACCTTTAAGCAGTCATGTGCCAAATCTACAGGGTCCTTATAATGGTGCTTTCTTCAGTGCTCCCGACAGCTCCATGTCAAGTCCTTCCAGAAGTCCAATTAGAGCTTCTGGCTGTGAGCAAGGTACGAGTTCTGCTTTTTGCGTTGGGAAGACTTATCCAGATATCACTTTTGTTGGATCTGGTCACTGCTCCAGTCCAGGTTCAGGTCAAAACTCTGGGCAAAATTCAATGTCAGGACAGATATTTTGGCAACAAAGCTGGGGCAGCCCGGAGTATTCGCCTGTGCGGAGTCCTCGAATGGCTAGCCCTGGACCAAGCTCTAGAATACATAGTGGTGCTGTTACTCCTATTCATCCTAGAGCTGGAGGGACATCCACTGACTCACAGATGAGCTGGCCTGATGATGCGAAACAACAAAGTCACCGTTTACCACTTCCTCCTATAACAATTTCCAATATCTCTCCTTTTTCTCACTCAAATTCAGCAGCAACATCTCCCTCTGTACCCCGAAGTCCAGGTAGGGCGGAGAATCCAGCAAGCCCTGGCTCCCGGTGGAAAAAAGGGAAGCTGTTAGGTAGAGGCACTTTTGGACATGTTTATGTTGGTTTTAACAGGTATATACCCAAAAAAACGAGATGCTTTGATCCACTATGTTGTAAATTTTTCCTTAGTCACCCGTAAATGTCAATGGGTCCTCTAGGATACCCGGGTGCTCGTCCCTTAATATGGATGTTGTAAAGGTGTCTATGTTTAGAGGATCTGATGAAAAGGGAAAAAAAAAAGGCTTCTCAGAAAGCCACTTTTCCCATTGCAGTTTTCTCTTGGCTCACTATGATGCCTAGCTGAGCTGTCTATGTATCAAAGTATAAAATAAAGTTTGTGGAATACACTTACTTGATCCTTATTTCAATTTCAACATGCGAGTGAAATGAGTACATAAGTCTGATGTTAGTCTAATCCTTCGATTATCCATTGCATCAGTGATCATTTGTGTTGTCCGATAAGTTGATGTTTTCTGTGCATACCTAGTTCAATATCCCTTATTCCCCTGCCCCCCTCCCCTTTTATTGTTCATTAATGGAGTTTATGAATATCTAATTTTAATCTTGATTGATTTAGCGAAAGTGGCGAAATGTGTGCAATGAAGGAGGTCACATTATTTTCTGATGATGCGAAGTCTAAGGAAAGTGCTAAGCAATTAATGCAGGCAAGTTGATTTCCAGTAGATTTAAGAGATTTTCATCAACTTAATGGTTCAAACAATCTACAATCTCATATACATATATTTTTTATACAAAAAAAAAAAATATCCGAGGTTGTCTATTGTTTGAACCATTAAGTTGGTGACTTTTCTATAACATTGCCCAAACAAGCCATTTAGCTGCTTGGTGTTTTGCTTGAAAGAAGTTCTTACATTCTGTTGTGGCAGGAAATTGCTTTGTTGAGCCGTTTACGACATCCAAACATCGTGCAGTATTATGGGACTGCAACGGTAGGTTTAATGTTTTATATCTGCTAACCCAGTTTACCGATCAAAAAAAAAAAAAAAAATCTGCTAACCTACATCTGATGCACTAAGCATCCTGCATAAACTCTGGAAACAGTTCGTGCTTCATGGTGGTCCCAGGGCTGGCTCAAGGGTAAGGCCACTTAGGCCATTGCCTAAGGCCCCACCCTATGCAAGGCCCCCAAAATTAAAAATAAAGATGTTTTTTATTTTAATTTTGTTAGAAAAATATAAAAACCATTTCATTAAATAGAAATTTAAATAATTTTTATATTTCTCTATGTGTGCAAGGCCTCATGATACTAAATTTAATATTTAATACAATGGATAATTTTATATTTTAAATAATTATTTTCTAAGATCTTGCTAAATTGAGGCACAAAATTTATAATGAGGTCTCATTTTAAATTATTGTATTAAAAATAAATTAAAAAAAAATGTAAATATTTTAAATAGTTTTATTGAGAATTTTGGAAAATATTTAATATAATAATTTGTATTTTATTATATTATAATTAAGAGTAACTCACTTAAATTTTGCCTTACGCCTCAATTTCTATTGAGCTGCCCCTAGGTGGTCCTCAACTTTCAAAAACTTGGGAGTCTGACTTTTTTCGGTCACTTCAATAACCTAATTGCACCCTGCTATATATTGGTGTGTGGTAGTGCTCATCATGTGTCATCCTGTGCAACATCATATTTTTAATTTTCTATACCACGTACATAAGTTTTATAAATTCCTTGGACAGGTGGGTGACAAACTTTATATATACCTTGAGTATGTTTCTGGTGGCTCCATTTTTAAACTTCTCCAAGACTATGGACAATTTGGTGAACTAGCAATTCGGAGTTATACTCAACAAATCTTGTCAGGGCTTGCATATCTGCATGCAAAAAATACTGTTCACAGGTGAACTGAGTCACCCAATTTCTTGTTATCTAATTTGAGATATAAAATTTTTCTGCTGCAATTGACCAAATTTAAACATCATTAATCTTCTTAAGCTGAATTTCTTTCAGGGATATTAAGGGAGCAAATATACTCGTAGACCCAATTGGCCGGGTGAAGCTGGCCGACTTTGGGATGGCCAAGCATGTAAGTGTAGGCATGATCAATTTTTAATTTAAAGTGAGATTGTAATAAAAGCAAATGAGTACTCATTCTGGCATATGAAATTTGTGAATTGAAATTATTATTAAAATGAAAGATTGTGCTTACACAACCCTCAACATCACCTCCCAGACTTATCAAAAACATTTAACGTGGAATTAATGCATGTTTAACATTCATTGCAAGGTTGTGTCAACACTGATTGTCCCAACTTACTTTGTTTGTGACTTGTAGATTGCTGGGCAGTCGTGCCCATTATCATTCAAGGGGAGTCCTTATTGGATGGCACCTGAGGTCAGAATATTTCTGGTGCTAGCATATTCCCTTAATAGCAACATGTTTCTTAATTGTATATTTCAATACTCTTGTGCATTGTTTGCCCAGGTTATAAAAAATTCAAATGGTTGCAACCTTGCTGTGGATATTTGGAGTCTTGGGTGCACTGTTTTGGAAATGGCTACAACAAAACCACCTTGGAGCCAGTACGAAGGGGTAGTGCTTTAGACCAAAGATATAAGCTTTAAATTCATCTCTTGCCAGCATTGTGTGTGTGTTTGGGGGGGGGGGGGGGGGGCGCTTCCTTGAATGTTTTCATCAAAGTTCCACTTAGTCAAGGATTCTCTAACATATTGGAAGCGTGAATCTCAGTGAATTTTTTAGATTCTGATGTTGATCCTTCTAATCTCTCTTGTAATGTTTGCATGTTATGGTCTGAAGGTTGCTGCCATGTTTAAGATTGGTAATAGCAAGGAACTCCCAGCAATTCCAGATCACCTCTCAAGAGATGGGAAGGATTTTGTCTGGAAATGTTTGCAACGCAATCCAATCCATCGTCCTACAGCTGCTGAGCTTTTGGAGCATCCTTTTGTGAAATATGCTGCACCATTGGAAAGACCTATTCTGGGCCCAGAGCCTTCATCTCCGCCTGCTGGGGTTACAAATGGAGTGAAAGCTCTGGTATGAAATTCAATTTACTATAGATAGTCGTGGAGCCGCACAATGCATGAGTATGTTTACTTGAGTGTCATGCATCAATTGTCCAAAATCAGTCTCAAAGAGTCAAGAACGCAAGAACATTCATATAATCTTCTTTTCATAAAAACAGGAAAAAGAAAAATGACCCTTCAAAAAAGGTATTTGGACTTGGGAGTCATATAAATTGAAAAATACTTTAAACATCAAAATTAATTTTTTTTATATGTACTCTTTTAAATTTTTTTACAAGTATAATTAACTGTTCTTTTAGAAGTAAGAAAGAATTTTATTAATAGAATCTAGGCAAAGCATGTGTACGTAGCAAGTATACAATTATTGTTGAGTATACAAAGATTTTAAAGTAGAAGTGTTAAATGGTGGGGAAGTCATAAGGGTAAGTAATGGAGGGTCAATAGCTACAATAAGATAAATAATCTCTTTTTCTTTATTGAAAAATTAGTAATAATAACATTTGTTTTTACCTATAAAAAAAATTAGTAATAATAAAAGAATGGAAGAGTTAAGCGGCGGGGAAGCTAAATGGTTAAATAATGGGGAATCAATAACTAAAATAGGATGAAAGAGTCTTTTTTTCAGAAGTGCTAGATCTATAAATTGATTTTACAAAATTAAGTTTACAAACTGAGTGATTTAATGTGACGCGTTAGATCGCTGATAAAAAAAAAAGTGATACTTGATATCTACTGTACATCAAAATGTGTTTTTCAACTCAATGTACCATATCAAACCACATTAGTTTGTAAGCACTTATTATTTTTTTTGTCAAAATTCCTTTGTACATTAAACATTTCTTTGTTTTTTTATTGAATAAATTATTGTAAAATGTTAAGAAACTTTTCGTCTTCAAAACTTTTTTAAATCAAAATATTTAAATTTGTAGAGTAAATTGGATGACGTGGTTCAATGGGAGCGAAGCTCATGCTTCAGAAATTATACATGTTATAGATGTTAGCCACTTTGTTTTTGTTACAAATTACATGTATGATTCATGTCAGAGTGGTATCTCTATGAACTTGGCTAATAACTTGTGTAAGGTAGGAAGTTTTCACATGTATTTTATTACTTTGAGTGCTTTATATGTCTTATGACTGGAGGGTTTGGCTCAGAGAAAGAATTATATCAAATGTATATAGAACTCTACTCTTCAAAAATATTGTCCATTTTGAGGTTGAGAATGGAAGGTTGTACAACTTCGTTTTCCTGACTTTGGAGACTTTGTATTTAGATTTGTCCTCAAAGAATGACAAAATTGAGAGACCCTGTTTTAACATAAATTCCATTACAAGTCAGAAGTCTAGGCCTAGTAGGAAACAACAGTGAGTTGGGCTGGTGTGGTGATAGACATTGCGTGAGACAGATTGTAATAGGCCGAGTATCAAAAAGAGAGAGAGAGATATTAGATAAGAGGATGCTGCTTATAAAACTCAGTTAGGCCCCCGTTTGGATAGTGAGGGTGTTTCATCTAATCTCATCTCATATCATCTCATCATTACAACTTTTCCAAATTCCTATAAAA
>QEOT01123129.1:0-13824 GCA_003123785.1 Pterocarya stenoptera | reverse complement strand
TTCTTCTTTCATTTCTAAAAATACGATAAATATCTTAATTCAAATTATTTCACTACTATTTATAAATATATTGAGATATTATTTTTAAAAATGAATAAGCTATATTATTCAACTTATAATTTCAATGGATGAATACATGAAGGGAGACCCTCCAAAATAATGCTCTCTTGAGAGTTTAAGCGAATCCTTGGCTAATACATGAGCCACAATATTTAAAGTCCTAGGGATATAGTGAACTGACCACTGCTCTATCTTTAACAAAAAAGATTTGACATCATTAAGAATCATCCCAATTGAGTTTCACTTCTGGTTTGAACCATTAAGATCCAACACAACCTGCTATGCATTCCCTTCTAGCATTATATGAGTTAAACCCAACAATTGACACAGAATAACAGCTTTAAGAGTAGCTAATGATTCAGCCAAATGAGCATTTGGAAACAAGTCTTTTTGTGATCTGCATGAAGCCACCACCTTGCCCTCCCAATCTCGAACCACTACTCCAGTCCTAACTCTGCAATGTGTTTTATCAACAGCAGTATCCCAATTAACTTTGTATACGTTTTGAGGTGGGACACTGCATTGAGAAACATACCGACTTAATCTAGCAGGTTCAACTTCTTGTACCAGGTTTGCTGCCTTAAAGTTTGAAACAGCTAGGTTAGCAAGCTCGACTACTTTTCCTGGATCCCAAAACTTGTTCTCAAAACCAAACTATTCCTCCTCTTCCACACCTGGTATACTATTGCAACAAACTCATCTATTTCATTCTTATCCAGGACTAATAACATGTGAGACATTAACTCCTTGAATGAAGACTCCATTACCACAACCTTTTGTAGCTTCCTTGAATTTAAGCCCCACACATCTTGGACTGATTTGCATGACCACAATGCATGATTAACTGTTTTTGGTTCAATATTGCACACTGAACAGAGTGGAGACTCAACCATCATTCTCTTGAATAAATTCTGCTTTGTAGGGATAGACTCATGGCAGACCTTCCATATCAACATTCTGGTAGCATTAGTGACCTCCATTTTTCAAATCTGAGACCAAACCTTCTGTCTAGAGGATCCACTGGATGATTGACCCTGACCACAACCTTCTAGTTCACCTATTAAATGATATGCACTCTTGACTGAAAACTTTCCATCCCCTATGCATTTCCATGTCAGTTTATCTGAGACATTATTGACACTTATAGGGAGCCTACTAATTAGATCTGCCTCTTCTTGTTCAAAAATTTCCTGCAACATAGAAACCTTCCACTCACAGCTTTGTTTATCAATTAGGCAACTCACTAGTGACCCTGTATCCAACAATTTCCTTTGGGATTGAACTCTAAAAGGTGATGGTCGAGAGATCCATTTATCTTGCCAAATTCTAACTGACTCACCATTCTATATGCTCTAAAGCAGACCTTCAGTTAATACTTGCTTAGCAACAATAAAACTCCATAAATAGGAAGGATTACTCCCCATCTTACCATGCAGAAAGTCAATTCTATAAAAGTATTTTGCCTTTAAAACTCTAGATGCTAGAGTATGTGGCTGTTGCACTAACCTCCATCCTTGCTTTGCTAAGAGTGCCACATTAAAATTTTCAAAATCTCTATAACCAAAACCCCCCCTTTGACTGGCCTAAATTTTTCCATGGAAGCCATTGAGCTTTGGATCTGTCCCCGTAGTGGCCCACCAAAATTTTTGCATGAGTCTATGATGTCATTCAAGATAGCTTTGGGAAGCTTAAAAATACTTATGTAATAGGTTGGGATAACATGCACAACAGACTTCAAGAGCACCTCTTTGCCTGCCGGTGATAAAAACCTCACCGTCCAATTCTGCATTATATTCCTTATATTGTCCAAGATTGGTTAAAGGTCGATAGATTTTGTTTCTCCACATAGGATGGTAGCCCCAGATACTTCTCATAAGATTGGCTTCGCTCAACCTTGTTGATGAAAGAGCTGCCTCTTTTGCTGCTGCTCTAGTATTACTGCTGAAGTATATTGAGGTTTTATCCAAGTTGAGTCTTTGACCAGAAGCTATTTCATAAGCATTAAGTAGCCTATATAATCTGCTCCACTCCAATGCATAGGTCTTACAAAAAAGTAGTTTGTTCACTGTTAAAAATAAAATGTGGTTAACTAACAAAGTCCCTCTTGCAAAAGGAAAACCAGAGATAAATCCCTTCTTCTCAGCTCTATCCAACATGTTTTCAAGCACTTCTAAACATAGTATAAAGAGATAAGGGGATAATGGATTCCCTTGTCTCAAACTCCTCGAGGGAAATAAGCCTTGTTGTGGAGAACCATTAATCAAAAGTGAATATTTCATAGTGCTCACACATTGCAATATCAACTCAGTCCAGTCCCTCTCAAACCTCATTTTGAGCATGACAGCTTCCAAGAACCATTATTCTTCTTTGGGTTTTAGTTTTGATTAATGGTTCTCCACAGAGATTCCAAAGAAGAAGAACCACAACTTTGGGTTGTTCTTCTAAGGTTGAGTTCTTCTTCTTTGGTTCTCCACAGAGATTCCAAGAACCATTATCCTTCTTAGTCTCAAACCTCATTTCACCTTGCTTATGTCTAGTTTAAGAGCTATATATCCTTCTGTTTTGCCCCTCATCTTATGTTTCATGAAATGCATAGTTTCATAGGCCACAATAATATTGTCTGAGATCAATTTGCCAGGGAAAAATGCACTCTGTGATGGAGAAATGATATCAAAGAGAATTTTCTTTAATCTATTGGCTATAACTTTTGATACTACCTTGTAAAGAACATTGCATAGACTAATAAGTTTGTACTCAGAGACTAAGGTTGAGTTCTTCTTCTTTGGGTTCAAAGTAATGTAAGTCTCATTAATTTCCTCAATACCTTTTCTAGACACTAATACCTCTTTCATTGCAGGCATTGACTCATTGCCCACAACACTCCAAATGTCTTGATAAAAACCTGCAGAGAACCCATTTGGACCTGGTGAGCTTAGAGGATTCATATAAAAAACCACAACTTTCACTTCCTCATAGGTAAAGACCTTCATAAGCCTCAAATTCATCTCAGTGGTTATTACAAGTTCAAGATCCTCCAATGCCTCCTCAATTTCCCTAGGCTGAGAAGTCTTAAACAGATTCTGGTAAAAAACTTGAAATAATTCACTGACTTCCACCTAATTTTTAGCCCAAGCACCCCTCTCATCAGAAATCTTCTTAATGGTATTGGTTTGCCTCCTTTGAGAAGCACACTTATGAAAACATTTTGAGTTCCTGTCCCCATCTTTAAGCTACTTTTGCTTTTCCCTCTGCCTCCACTTTAGCTCCTCATCATTCAATATTACATCCACCTATTGTTGAAGATCTTTAATAGTATCATTGAAATCACCTGTATTCATATCCTGCATTTGTTGAATCACGTCCATTTTTTGTCCAATTGATTTTTTAGGATCCCCACTTAAGGCCTGAGCCCAGACCCTTAAATGATTCCTGTAGTTGTTCAAAGCCTTCTTAACATTACCCATCTTTCTGTTTCTACCCCAATAAGATCTTCATGCCATGTTGATAATGTCTTTACACTTATGCTTCTTAGACCAGAATGCCTCATAAAAAAATCTCTTGTGATGGATAAACTCCTCTTCATTGTTATAACAGTGAACAAACAATGGAGAGTGGTCAGAGCTAATGATTGGCATAACTTGAATTACGTTGTTTCAAATAACATAGGCCATAAAATATTCTCCAGTACTTTGTCCAGTCTTTCTTTTGTGAATCCCCTTCCTTATCTTTTGTTACTCCATGTAAACCTCGAACCACTAAAACCCAAGTCACTTAGCTCATAGTCATCAAGAGCCTCTCTAAACCTTTCCATTTGAAAGAAAAGTATATTTGCAGCCCCAACCTTTTCATCATTGCTCAGAATCTCATTGAAATCACCCATACATAGCCAAGGGCATTAGTTATTAGGCTTGAGCAACCTCAGCAATTGCCAACTCTCCTTTATTTGCTCCACTACAGGATTTCCATGAAGCCCCATTAAGTGCCACTGTCTATCATGTTCTATATTGGACATCAATAAGGAAATATGAATTCTTGAATAAGAGAACAACTCAGCCTTTGTATCCATGCTCCATAACATTGCCAAACCTCCACTTTTACCCTTGCAATCCACTACATAGCTAAAAGCAAAACCCAACCTGTTTCTGATCTTTTCAACTTTCTCTCTTTTACATTTTGTCTCAGAGAGAAACACTACTTTTGGGACATTTTCCTTCACCAATAAGTGAAGCTCGTAAACTTTCCAAGGGTTCCCAAGCCCTTGACAGTTCTAGCATAAGAGTTTCATGGTGACTGGCAGGGTAGCCACATCCAATATCAGATTCTCCTCACTTTGCACCCCTTGAGGAAGTTTGCTTCTTTTCTGCACCACATCACCTTCTTCCATCTGTTTTTCCATACTATCACCAAGTGTCATACTCTCCACCCCTTTTTTGCCCTACCTGAGCCTTCCTCTTCCAACTAGAAAACCTGTTTTGGCCTTTTTAACCTTTATTATTTTTACCCATATTAAGAAAAGTATTATTGACCTGTCCATTAGCAAGTTTGAAAATCTCCCCATGCGTGCCTGCTACCACCTTTGCCATATCATTCAGTTTCCCTTTAGTCATGCTTTGATGAGTGCCAATTAATTCCATCTGAGATTCTAGTTCAATCTCTTCCTCTGCTGCACCTTCACCCCCTTTTAGTTGGTCAACTTCCCTTACAAAGCAAGCATTAATGTTGTTACCAAAACTGGCCATAGATTGTTGATCTACCCCTACATTTATAAGATTAAGCTGATAACCTTCCGAGATTGCCTCCTTTTGAATCACCTTTCTTTTTGGAGCAGCTTCCCTGAGATTCTCGCCTGTAGCCTCTTTTTTATCACCTTCCGATGAAACTCCATAGGAATTACTTTTCATCTCCTGAAATACTCTGGAATATGAGTGTTTGCTACTTGCCCTCAACCATGCTCCATAATGATGTTTAAAGCTTTCCATTTTATTCAACTCCAACTCCACTTTATCACAGCTTCCAGTCGAGTGTTTGATCACCCCACATCAGTAGCAAAAGTTTCGCATCTTTTCATATTTGAAAGGGATCCAATGCTTTGATTTCCCAAGAGATATAGACCAGCTTCTGACCAAAGGTTTAGTAATGTCCACCATGACTTTTACGCATAAATACTTCCCCCAACTGGAACCACTCCCATGCATATCAACCTTGAGAACCTCTCCCACAATCTTTCCTAGTTTTTCATCTATGTCATAATTCATTCTCGCAAAAGGCAAATCATGACACTGGATCCAAAAAGGTTCATACGTAAACTGCATATCTTTTCTTGAAACTTCCCCTTCACAATCATTTAAACAAGTACAAATCTTTTCAAAGGACCAAGGATGACCATGCATGATCCTTTTCTTGTCAGCTACATCCTTGAATTCAATCAGAAATATATTCTTTCCAGTCTCATTGAAAACTGCCTTACCCTCTATTTGCCAAACTTTTGTCAATGTTGCTTTGAAAGCACCTCTATTGATCTCTTTGTCCGCCACTATACAAGCCATGATGCATTTTTTACTCTTCTCAGCCGACAATAGAATGCCTTCCTCACTAATCTCCACCTCCTGTTGTTCTTCATCAGTTTGCTTAAGACCCTCACATTCTGGATATGTCACTATCCATCCCTTGCAACTCTACAGACTAGAGGCCGAGAGAAGAACTCCAAGTTTCCAATAAAACCTAGAGAGAAAACCTCACTTTTACTCGGTGAAAGAAGGACCTGCTCCGGCAGTTTTTTTCTTCATATATTGAGATATTCTAAGTTACCAAACTAATGTTACCGCATTAGCTACCACAAACCTCCAAACACTTATATGTTGAGTCATTGAGACACTCACCCTCACAGGTACATGTGGCAGCTACCATCTCACTTCAATTTTATCTTTATTTTCTTATTGTTATCTGGACACATGCCACCATCGCGCTACTAGCATCATGCACCTATAAATAAAATAATAATAAAAATAAAAACTAGACCGATCAGTCAGTTCAACCTTTGTTTGATTTTGGTTTGAATATCGAAGTTTTTAAGTTTTAGGTTCAGTTTCTGGTTTTTGGCTTTCTTCATCTCAATTTGAACCGAATTGAAATGAATGATTTGTTCATCTCAATTTGAACCGAATCGAAATGAATTATTTGTTATATATTATACATATTATAAAAATATTAATATAAACTTACTCTTATCTATGAATATTATTATTAGATTATTAGTTTGTTTCTACACGTATAATATATTAGTATGTTCTTAAAAGGTTGGGTTAATTACACTTTGTTCCCTCGAACTTTCACTCAATTCACAATGTGCCTCCGAAACTACTAATTGTATAAAAGTGGACTCTGAAACTTTTAAAACTTCCAAATCCCCCCTTCCGTCTACATCAGCGTTAAATAACGAAAATTCACTGCACGTGCTACTCATATGCATAACATTTACTGTGAAGATGTAATTTTCATCTAATTTATTATTATTGACCATATAAAATATAAAATAATATATGCTATCAATTAATAATAAATCATAAATTATTAAATAATTTATTTATTAATTTATATATAGTTAATGAATATTAAATACTTTCATTGTGTACATAGATAATTCATACTTGCTTGCAACTTAGATATAAAATAATTTTATATATAGTTAATGATTAATGATTTATTATAAATTGATAGTATATATTATTTTATATGGTCGATGATAATGAATTAGAGGAAAACCACATCTTTATAATGAATTTTCGTTATATTTAACGCTGCTGGTAGATGGAAAGGGGAGATTGAGAAGTTTTGAAAGTTCAAGGGTCCACTTTGATACTATTAGTAGTTCTAGAGGCGCATTGTGAATTGAGTGAAAGTTTGAGGGGGCAAAATGTAATTAATTAAAAAAGGTTATATAGCATCGTGATATATATTGTATAACGTGCGTAAACTGAACTAAAATAATTGAAATCAAACTGTTCATTTTTTCTATTATACCAATTAGTTTGAGCTTTCAAAAGAGAAAAGCTTCAAACCGGGGCGAGGTGTCATTTTGCATTGACACCCTCCAATAGGAAATGGACACGTAGGGGATTATCTTGTTTTGCAGTAGAGTGTATTTTATTCAATGTCTCTCACTTTTGCCTCTCTCTTTCCCCCTCCCCTCCCATTCAATCTCTCTCTCTCTCTCTCTCTCTCTCTCTCTCTCTCTCTCCATTTCATTGTTGCTCAACCCAATTTGGAAGAAATCTCTGTCGACTCGATTTGGAACCCACGACTCACTCTATTAAGAATTATTGTACCTTGGCAAAAAAGAACACGCCCCTAAGAGGACCTAGAAAGTAAGTATCTATAAGTGGTTTATTCTGCTATGTAAGTGGTTTATTTTACTCGATTGTAGGTGGGTTTGTTTTTTGTTTGGCATGCTGTAGACAAATTAATTTGGAAGAATTTGTTTCTTTAGTTTTATCTGATAAGAATTATTGTACCTTTGCAATTAACTCATGCACCTAAGAGGACCTAGAAAATAAGCATCTACCGGCTAAGGATCCTAGCTAGAAAGTTCCCACACTTGATTGGTCGGAGCACATTAGTTGGTTCATAGCCCATTGGCTCCAAGATTGATAATTAGAGTCAATTACTCTTGTACTTGGTTTTCTATAGAATCATATTCAAGGAGAGAAGGGGCAAACTTTGTTAATTAGATTTATATATGTTGATGGCTTATACTAGTTGCTATTTCCCGTATGCTATTTTTGTTCTTCACATTGTTTTTTCTTGAGGATCATCACATGGAGACAATCTAGTTTCTAGTACTATTGCCATATTTCTTTCACATGGATTTAGTTTTGTGGAAATTGGCATATTATTGTGTTTATAATTTTAGTGATATTAGTAGTTTCAATGGTCTATGTGATAGAAAACTTGGAGGTATTATTAGTCTTGTGTAATTTTTGTACCTCTCTCTCTTTTTTGCCTTTGGTATGCTTTTTCAAGTGCCCAGAAGCAATTCTTTCAAAGTCATATAGGCACTCTCCCTACTGAATATGAGGTGGATAAGATAAGAAGCCTGCAACTTTGCATCAAATGCACAGAAAACATCCACACAAAAAAAATATATAGTGCACACATATACTAGTTCATAAAAAAATATAGTGCAAACAAATACTGTACAGAAAATTACTTTTCTTGTTATCATGTAGTTCATGGCTTGAAATATTCATAGATTTTGAGCTCATTTGATGGATTAATTTATTTTTGTTTGAAGAAATATGGAAACTAGTGGTCTAGACACCATATCTAGTTCACGATATATGAGAGCAGAAGATGAAGTAATCTTAGGACAAAAAACCACTATGTTATTGTGGCATTCCCTCCAAACTGTTGACGTCAGGCAACCTAAAAAGTTTTGGTCGGCAATTTTTCAATTATCAATATTGTAAGACTAAAAAATAGTGTAGATCTTTCAATGAAATAACTTGATTGTTGTAAGCGAGCCTTGGAATTAGCACAACGAATAAATGAAATAATAGCATATGTAAGTCCAAGAATTGAATACGCAAAATTTCAATCAATGAAGAAGTACAAAAGAGCATTGATAGCGTCTTGAATTGTATTTATTGCGTTATTAGTTAATTTAAGATTTTATAAAACTAATGATAATGTAACTCGTTTAATACTACATAAGATGTACTAGGTTTATCAGGACAAGTTGTATTTATTTTTCGAATAAGTCTGTGGGTTGTTGCAGTTGTGGTATTTAGTAAAATTATATTCTTGTCTGTAGACTGCACTTATGAATCTTATTCTTTGTGGTTGGCAAAATATGTTTCCTCCAATGAGACCTGATAACACACAATTTTCAATAGTAGACCTGATAACACAAAACTTCTCATGCTTACATCCAGTTCACACTTTTTTAAGAGCATGCTAATAGTTCGAAACAAATAGTATGTTTCATATCAGTAGGCTAAGTAAACTACCTTCTTACATTCCAATGTCATATTCTTTAAAATTTTCTTACAATGCCATCTCGGCACAAAACCAAAAAAACAAAAAATGTTGAATGAGAATCATCAAAAGCAGCCCAATAATTAATGATCATAATGTGACATATGAAAATTCCATGAAGCACCGATGTCTTCATTCTGTGACATGGTCAGGTCTTGCATATTCCCACAAATGAAAAAAGATTCCTATTAAAAAAACTAAATAAATAAAAAATCTAAATATAAAATAACTAAGATAAGCGTAGTATTCAGACATTTCAAATATAGTTGAGATAGTGGCCGGGTCTGGAGATATGCCAAATATAGTTGAGTTTGGTTCTCCCATATTCCTATAGAAAAAATATCTTTCATAAAGTTAAAAGCAGCATTTAAAATTCTTGCAAAATTAGAAACATAATGGACATTTGCTTCTTGCATGCCCATCTTCTTTACAGATGTTGCATCGTCGCTTCTTCATTGGTACCTTTTCCTTTGGGTTCTTTTGCATAACGATTTGGGCCTTCCTTTAGACAATATGTGGAGGATTTCACAACTAAAAGTTTGAAAGTAATTGGCTATGTTGGATATTTGGGCCTTCCTTAGTGTTACCATCATCAACATTTATCAAGAGAAGCTCTTGCTAGATATTCTCTATGCCTCTAGAAACATGCTCATATTTCTGGATAGATTGTGATCCCATCTCGGCAACTATCGTTTCATGACTAATGTAGTTGAGACAGTCTCCAATGGCCTCTCATCGCCACATATCTCATGTACCACATGACTCTTCTCATTGACCATCCACCTCTCTAAAACTTATGATTGCAGTACATTGTTCATACAACTTTTTTTCCCAAAATATTCAGGTTGTGCCAACAAAGAAAGTTATTAAATTCAAACTTACAAGATGTACAAGAAACAATGTGGTTCTTTCTCGTAAGTGTTAGTTCATATGCTGGCTTTTCTCTCCCATAAGGAGTCACCAAATAATTTTTTCGTCCATCTTCCTCATGTGTTTTGTATGCCTTGTGCTGTTAGCTATTAAATAACTCATATTGGAAGATAAAAAATGATTTTTTTTTGCATAGATCTTTCTTGCTTCCTCTTCAATTTGTAAGAAGTTCTCATAATTGGCTAGGTAGTCTTTGTCTTCACGTCTTTCTCTTTCTTACTGAGATAACGTACTTTTAATGCTTTAGTATATTGATGGACGAAGTCACAAACCATCGTACTTAAACGAACAATCTTTAAAAAACTTGTTCATACTCTCACTTTGTTGAGTTGTGGACATTCCAGCACAAAATATGCCTCTCAAGTAAACCAGCACTCACTTTTTCCTCCTGGTGTAAATATTCTACAACCAATTATTTTCTTCAAATTCATACTTTAATAACATTTTAGTTCACTCCAACTCAAACTCCTCAATAATGAGTGTTTCATGAATACAATGGTAAAAATCTTCTTGAAATTATGGATATTTGTTATCGACATGAGCTAGATGTTTAGGAGATTTTTGTAAGAGATGCCATTAGCACAATTTGTGAGTTGTGTTGGGCAATACCTAAGCGATGGCCTTAGCCATGCCTTGCTATCATCAGTGATTATTGTAGAGGGAGCACGACCAAGCTTTGTTTCTAGTCATGTTTTCAATAACCATGTGTACGACTCGGCTGCCTCATTTATGAGTAACACACATCCAAACATCATAAATTGGTGATGATGGTTAGCTTTAGTGAACGGAACAAAAGGCATCTTATAGCGATTTGGGAGATAAGTAGCATCAAAAGTAACAATGTCTCCAAAATATTGATATGCGGTCCTTGATCTAGCATTTGCCCAAAAGCAATTCCCATAGACCCATTTACATCGACTTAGATCAAATATGCAAAACCTGGATTATTACGTTCATTTTCCAAAAAGTAAGCATATAAGCTTTGTACGTCTCTTTCTCCAAGAAGTTATCTCCTTTGATTGCCCAAGTAAGTTTGCTTGTCTTTACCGATGCAACCAACATTAATATATTCACCACCTTGACTCATTTAGCGTGCTATTAAATTTTTTTGCTCAAGTGTCAACAGTCTATGCCCACAAAATAAACTTATACTTCTAAGTGTCAGTGGCTCATGATTATGTTGCAATACAAACTTGGACACAAACTATTTTTCTCCATCCTTATTATCATTATTACCTTACACCTAATCTTTGTTTCTGTAGCCTCAATTCTTTCTCTTTCTTTGAGTTTAGAATTATGGCTACAGAATCCTTATCTTGAACACATATATTCTACCCCAATTAATGATCTGTCTTGGTTTGACAACCGAGTATGGTTTGTTCGAATGCTAAAACCAATTCGTTTGGAGAATGCTTTATGGCAACTTTGTGCATCTTCTAGATCGTCAAATTGTAGTCCCACATATGACTCCACATATGAAGATGACATCATATTATTTTCCTTGGGCATGTTCGTATCTTGTTCAACCTCATCATCCTCTTCAATCATCTCAACTTCGTCTGCATTATAATTACTAGAATCTAAAATCTCAATATCATCTCTAGAAGTACTCATCATTCACTCAACCTAATATCATGAAACAACAGTCTTTTAGAGAATTACAGCAGTTCAAACTCTACACCATCTTCATGCAAATTTATAGAACAAGTAAACGTTAAAAATTGGATTGTTAAAAATCCAACGTTAAGGTACATCAACATATACAAAGAATAAATATATTTGGTGTGGTCGACATTGCACTTGAGTGAACAAAAAAAAAACAAGAAAATATCTACGGAATAAAAAAAGAACAACTAGCATTAGATTCAAAAGAACAAAGCAATAAAATATCTACAGCCAACTAATTTAATGTATTGTAAGAACCTTGCAATGGCAGACTGTTCATACACAAACTCAGTAACACATGTATTGCAGCCATACAGCAGTTATCATAAGCAAGAGATTCACAATTAAGGAACCAAGACACCCAAAAAATTCATCCAATTAGAACCTATAAGGATATAAGCAACAAATTCACCCACTCAACCCCTATAATACACCCAATCAACTACTAACAGAGCAACAAATACATCGAACCCCTAAAATACACCATAAGCCTCAAATATTAACCTTACTTACAGAGTAATCCACCGGCTGATGGAAATCGACTGAGGGGAGAACGATTAAGTAGAGTTGAGAGGCTTGAGTGTGGGATGGAGGGGTGGGGGGGGGGTGCGAGAATCAGACCTTCAGAGGAGAGGGAAAGAGGGGTGCTTCAATTCAAGCCTTCGAAGGGGAGAGAGAGAGAGAGAGAGAGAGAGAGGGTGAAAAGAGATGGGTTTGGGGGATGAAATTAATTGAGATTCTTTACATGTAATCCTATTCAATATTTTCATGAGAAAACCTGGGCAACAACCCATTTGAGTATCTCAGTATATTAGCCCACCAATCAAAATGCGACACGTTAGCTTCTTACCACATTACCATGCATCCCATTACACCCAAACACAGTCCATCCAATTCCCTTTCTTCCTCTTCCCATCTTTCAATTCTGCTTCGTATTTGAACCATCCTGACTCGACGGCACCCAGTCCATCCCAACCCAAACGTGATGGCACCCACTCCATCCCAACCCACTCTTGATGGCACCCTACTCATCCCCGAAGGTAGAGAACTGGCAACTGCCTCCCAACGGCAACCCTAACGTTGCATTCAAAATGAAGCAAAAAATTGGTTATAAGTTTATATGAGAAAATTTTTGATCTTAAAAGAACTTGTATTGGACTTGTATTGGAGTTATTATATTGGAGTTAGATCTCATTAAGAAGTGATTGTAATCTGGGCTATGAAAATTATCTTGGCATATGGATTGATAACTCATTTACTCCATGAATACCAACTGTTTGTAAAAACGTCTCAAAGGTCCTTCGGCCACTGCACATTACCTATCATACGTGCATCTCAACCACTGCTCATTACCTATCATTCGTATGATTTATATCAAGATTTTGCTAGTGCATCTCAACGGTTTTACTCTAGTCCAGATTTATATCAATTTTTTGCTATTATGGTATTGGGTCTGTTTTTGCTATTATGCTCATTACCTATCATTCGTATGATTTATATCAAGATTTTGCTTGTGTATCTCAACTGTTTTACTCTAGTCCAAATTTATATCAATTTTTTGCTATTATGGTTGTTTTTTATCGTAATTTTTGCTGTAATTTTTATGTATCCCAAAAATATTACTGTATGTCAGGTAGTAATGCGCTCATGTAAGTTGTGATTTATGTAAGCTATTTTTTTTAGTTTTAGCTTTGGACATTTGATTGTAATGAACATGTAAGCTGTATTTTTATTGCATTGCTTGCACTTTCCCTATTTTGAAATAGTACTTGCACGACATTTGCAAGACATGCATGCCTACTCAAATATCGGATCAAATATTTCCATAAACATAAGTTTGGGACTGATTTTTGCTGATCAACCTGTATAACTTCAAGTAAATCCTACTCAAATTCATCAAATAAACCTTAAAAAAATAATCATTCATAAGATCAAAGATATCCTTTACAAACAAACACTTGGTTATAAGTTTAATGACATCCTTTACATAAGTATATAACCCTTGGTGTTAATTACATAAGTTCAAATTCAAAGTTTCAGAATGATTCAAATTCTGAACATCACTTGAAATTTTTATTTACAAAACTCCCAAAAAATCAGCCTCTTGTTACATTAATCACAAAATCATTAATTATA
>QEOT01123128.1:0-47763 GCA_003123785.1 Pterocarya stenoptera | reverse complement strand
TACTATTAGTGTATTGGTATTTTGTTTATATTTTTTTAAAATGTTTAAAAATACTATAAAATATAAATAAGAAAAATTAAAAGAATTAAAAATGAAAGTTTTGCCTAGGAGGCACGCCCAACCATCAGTACTCGGTGGCACCCTAGCAGCACTCCAGATACAAAACACACATCAACAATATATGAAAAAATAAAAGCATATAAAGATTAATTTACTTGTGGACAGTGATATCATTTAGTTGTGGTACAAATGAGAGAACGAAATCCTATCTACATTGTCAGGATTAGAGAGTACAAAGGTCCACACAATTTGTATGTGAATCTCGCTTTGCATATCCTTCGGGAAATAACTTGGTTGTGATTCATCTTCGACACTGGACTGCACCAATAATGAGGTAAATGACAAAATTCCATATGAAAGGCGCCCAGATATTGATTCACCTGGGAACATGATAAAGACCACAAAAATCCTTGAAATTTTTAATGTTGTCAATTTTGTATGTATACCTCCCACGTACGAGCCTCCATAGCTACCACAGAAACAATTGTGGTCGCTCTAATCTCCAAGGCAAAATGCGTGATGGAAATTAGTCCCCAAAAAAGTTGGATACATCCATAAACTAACCACTCTTTGGTAACTAATTGACAACTATCTAATAAAATAGTAGTTTTTTTACATTTTTTAAAATTTGACGAGTTTAAATTTAAAAATATTATTATTTATGATAAAATTGTAAGTTAGTTGTGAATTAGTGATTTGTTATTGTTGGCTACAATTTTGTTGTTTCTGTCTGCTTGAAGTCTTGGGAGGATGGCGGAAAGGTGGCCAAGCACAATTCTCCTTGGACTATAAGAAATTGGAGCCTTTAATTTTAATTTTAGAACCAACTAAATTTGAGAAGATCACCATGTTATTATGGTTTATGTTCACGATAAACTTCTTTATGTTTTTAAACAAATGTGATTTAGGGTTGTTCATCTGGGTTCTGGTTTGGAATCTCGAATATATCAAGACTAGAACCCAGATTTCAAATCTAAATCGAAATCCAGACTGAATTAATTTAGATCAAATCCAGGCCAGATGAATCTAAATTTTAAATCCAAAATTCGGATTTACAATCCGAAACCGATTTTTTTCTTTTTTTTCTTCAGACTACGTGATCTGCTTTGGCAACTACGTTGTACTTTTTAAATTTAAATGCGAAATTCAAAGAAAAAATGGAACGAAATAAATATGAGAACCTACTGGTTTGAAGATAGGCTGCGAGTATGGCAGGAAAGCTTATGCATAGCAGCATGCGGTTCAGTATTTTGGCTATGGAGGAGAAACAGCGGTTCAGTACTTTGGCTATGGACCTATGGTGGAGGACCTGCTGGTTTAATTGAAGGTAGTCTGCAACTTGCGAGTATGGCACTTGGCAGGAAAGCTTTATGCATGGCAGCAGGCGGTTCAGTACTTTTGTCTTTTGCTATGGACCTATGGTGGAAAACCAGCAGTTAAGTACTTTGGCTATGAACTAGCATGCATGGCTATGAACCAGCAGTATTTATTCCGTTTCTTTTCTTTTCTTTTTATTGCCTTTGAATTTCATATTTAGATTTAAAAAGTACAATGAAGTTGGCAAAGCAGATCATATAGTCTTGGAAAACAAAAACCGGATTTTAGGTTTAATATCCGGTATCCTGTATCCGGTTTGGCAACCTAAGTTCCGGAACTTAGAATCGGAATCTGATTTTTCAAGTTTCGGATTAGACTGAAAAAAAACCTGACTTAGATGAATAGTCTTAATGTGACTTCATTTTAGTACTTAAAAATCTTATTCATTTCTATGAGTTCATATTAATAATTATTTTCTTAAGTTTATAAAATTTAAGTTAATTAGGTAATAGATATATATATTATTAAAACTAGGAAAAAAATTTCCTCCAAATTAGTCATCTATAAAAATGTCAAGTGTCATTTGAGTATTTCATAATTACATATTTTTAAAAAGTCTAAATAAAAACAAAAGTGCTTTCTATCAGGACTTGGTATAAAACCTAGATTTTAAACCCTTCCTAATGGACACCTCTTTATTCTATCATATTTATATAAGCAACGCTATGCTGGATTAAGATTATGAAAATGAAAAAGCTAAAACCTTAAAACTCTCAAAGTCTTAGGTGTTGGTCGGAAACAATTTCCATCTCATTTCATTCCATCTCATTTCTTTCCTGAACATTATTTAAATATAAACACTTTCAAACTAATCATTATAAATTTTTTAAATTTCTAAATAAAACAGAAAAAATAATTCAAAAATTTTCAATTTCAAAACAAAATTAATATTAAAAAAATTATATTCTAGCAATATTTTAATTTTATAATATTTTTATTCAATTTTTTCTTTCTCATTTTTCAAATATAATAAATACTTAATTCAAGCTATCTATTCATAAACTATCTTACTGTTATTCACAAAATTTTCATTTAGAAGTCCTCTTTGGAACGGTTCAACTGTTCTTAAGCGTTTAACAGTTCCCAATAAAAACAAGCCCGTACGAAATTCTACACTAGATGTAATAAAGTTGATCTCATCTGATAAAACCACGCTCAATGTAGTCTCTTTTTGCAAGTTCTCTCTCTCCTCATTCTCAGCAAACACTCTCTCTCTACAAGCTCTCTATCCTCATGCTCAGCACAGTTTCTTTCCACAAGCTCTCCCTCTCCTCATTCTCAATAAAATCTCTCTCTTCATTCTCAAAAAATTGCTTCTCTTGGTTAATAAAAGCTAATTACATTTTTTTTTCATGAACCTTGGACTTGTAGAAAATTGTTGGACAGATTTGCAGAAAACACAAGAACAATCGAACCTATCAAAAAGCTATCCAAAATACTTCACAACCTCCATTAACGAATTTCCCTATAAAAAAAATAAAAAAATGAAAATCGACATACAAATGGTGTCCCTAATTTCCAAACCGTTGACAAACTTATTTGCCAAGAAGCTTATAGTTTAGAGAGAGAGAGAGAGAACTTGTGGATGGTGGAGATGGGCTTGCACTGGGAGAGGATAGGTGGCTTCGAGGGGAAGGGGTGTAGAGAGAGGATTGAGGAAAATTTTGTTCTTTTCAGCGTGTTTATCAACTGTTATGCAAGCATATGAGTTGAGAAGTGAGAGTCTTACGTCTCAAACATTCATTAGAGGACTGTTATTTGAGAGGGATCAGACAGACTAGTGGGAAGATTTTCTCTTTCATTTAATCTCATCACCATTAATACTAATTCTACACAAGATAAATTCTGCCCACCATCCTATTTGTTATTGGGGATGGTTGCCTCCGCCTAGAGAAACAGCCGTCACAAAATACAATTAGTTTGTTCGTTGGTTGGGATTCCCGTTTTCCACCATAAGCACTAGCGACTGAACAAAATCATCATCGTCATTTATGGCAATTGGAAATTTTTTTCTGAAATCCGATGTCGAGAAAGCAAAGGCACTATATTTCAGCAGATCTGGCCCTTCCTGGCACCACATCTAAAATTGACTTGGGGTCGGATTGACAGATCCAACGAGATAGAGACTAACGCCGAGATGTTGAGTTGAATTGAGATGAATTAAATTCTTCATAAATAATAATAAATTGAGATAGTGGAGTGAGTTTTGTGAAATCTACTTAAGATGAATGTAGATGCATTTAAACGTTAATATGAGTTTAGATGTATTTATAAGAAGTTAAAAAAAGATTATGGATCACACGTGTAAAGAAATGTTGAGTTGAAAAAGGTTATGAACCTCACGTGTAAAAAGATTTTAAGTTAACATGAATTTAATAATATGAGAATTAGATTTTTAAATATTAGACTTATTTTAAAATTAAATTGAATTGAATTAATTTGAATCTAAGTTCTAAACGGGGTCAGAGGTTGCTGGCGGGGCTCGTCGCCGTCGTACTAGAATGTAGGTGAGTTTATCGTGAGCTTCAAACTAAAGTTGATGAGTCAGATTTTGGAAAGAATGCCTGGGGTTAGGACCTTTCAGTTTCTGACTTGTAAATTTAATTATATTTATATATGTTTAATATTAATATTTAAATATTAATATTAAATTATATAATTTTTTATATAATTATGTATAATAAAAAATATTATGAAAAGTATTTTGCTTTTTGATATTATTTTTTCCTTTTCAACTAGAGTTCGATAATTTCATGCACGCCTATGCATCTTGTGAAGAGGACTACTTAGCTTTAATTTCTATTTCAGTTTTGATTGTTTTTGTTCTGTTAGTTAGATTTTTCTTTTTCTTTTTTTATGTCAATGAGTAAGTTGTGCAATCTATAAATTTAATTTGAATAGACGATTCGGAAATAATTCAATAATACTTTTTTCTATCTTATCTTCAATTTCTGATTTAGATTGTTTTTTTTTTTTTAATAAAGAGTCGGTAGCCACCCACATAGCAATCTCGTCTCAAATTTATTAAATCTTCCTCATTTAAGACAGATAAATATCATAGTTATAAAAAAAATATCTAAAAGATTACAAATATACAAATAAATTTTTTCCAAATACAAACCAACAAACATAAACCAAATAAACAATTTAAAACAAAACCAAAAAACCGAGCAGTTCTAAACAATCCTATAAAAGCCAAAAAAAAAAAAAAAAAAAAACTCTAAACAATTTTGAGTTCCGACTTAGAGTTAGGACCTCAATTTTTTACTTTATCCATCCTGTCTTCAATTTCTGACAGAATCTTTTTCTGTCCTATTGTATTCGATTTTTCCGTCGTATTGCATTTTAGGCCTTGGGACCTTTTTGGCTGATCAAGGAACAATCTATCCAGCTATCTTTTGGATTGGTGTATACTGAATCAGCATATTAAAGTTCGAACATTTTCCTCGCCAAATAGGATCTCCGTGCAACTACTGTTATAGCTCGATCGTGGCGAAGATCTTGGGAATCTATTAATTATATAAAAGCCGTGTTCAAGATGTCCGACTTGGCTTGCATCCCGCATTTATCGATTATGCATTAAATTCCGACCAAACAAAGTGAGATGTGGTAGAATAAATTTCAGAACTATCTAAATATTGCGCGCCTCTATTATACGTATGAAGAGTTGCTCACACTGTCGTAGGAGCCGCCCAACAAACCACCACCACGCTTGCCCCTTCACAACACTCTACACGTCAAAAAACACCACTTCCACACGCAGAAACGCCACACGTGAAACCTCTGTTCCTCACTCTCGAAAACAGAGCACAAGCATTCTCCATCTTCAACCGCTGCAAGCCACCATCAGTGAGATCTCGACTCCATCCCTGACACCCATTGTCGAAGCAGACGAGGCTGCCGTCGACTTCAACCGAAACCGACGAGCCTGCCGTGCAACCTCCCTCCCAACCACTGCCACGGTCGAGCCCAACCCAAAACTTAATCCATTGTAACTTCCCATGAAGCCCACTGAACCATACCACCACTGGTAACTCACGTTGCCGTAGGAGTCGCCCAACAAACCACCACCACCACCCTACACGTCGAGAAAAAAATATTCACAGTCACGATCTCACGGTGAGTTTCGTATCTCCCTCACGCCGTGGGTGCTCTCCATTCTTTCTCCCTCATCGCTTTCTCTCTCTCTCTCTCTCTCTCTCTCTCTCAGCTCCTTCTCTGCCACCGCACTCAACACCGTCAATCTCAGCCCATCTCCCTACACCGTCGCACGTTCACTTTTTTCTCGGTATGGAGCTCACCTCTCTGTTTGCACGTAAAGCTTGGTTATATGTATAAAATGGTATAAAATGTTTCAGTATCTTACACGTTGGACTGAAATAATATTAACTCCTGAAACCAAACTGCTTCTACGTATAAAATGTTTCAATATCTTACACATTGGTCTGAAATAATATTTCCTCCTTCACTTACAGAAAATTAAACTTATCCTCTGTTTGATATATATATAATCATCCTCTGTTTCTGTGGGTAAAAAACAGAGCTTTTCCACTTGCAGTGATTTTTGGTTAACTGCCGGTTACAATTGTCTTGGTGGCATTCATACATAAAAAATGGAAGTGAAAGGGTGCAAAGAAAGAGTTGCACCAAGTGAGCACCGCAAATATGCCACGTGCAAACTGGTCTTTACATGAAGAGGCAACCGTTGCCAAAAAATAAACTGAAGAAGAAAAAAGAAACGGTTGAAACACCATATATATTTTAGAAAATTACTCTTATTTCTTTCACTTTCTTCTCTGCCTGCTCTCTCTGAAATCAATGCCACTTCGACCACAAGGCCAAGCCACTGTATATTTCTGCATTAAACTGTGCTCCGGGTGTGGAGGTGTTGTGACCAATTTCTGTTTCACATGCTGTAACGGTTATGATTTATTGTTTCTAGAATGTTAATTTTGGTATGCATTGGTGCAACGTTTAAATATTTTTTTTATAATGCATTGGTGAGTGAGGATTTGAAATGAAATATGAATGTAGAACTTTCACACGGGGTGAATGAACAAAGTAGATTGGCTTTTTGTTTCCATTTGTTGGATTTCTTTTTCTGTTCATTGCTTTTGTTATTTAAACAATTTTAAAAAATTATAATTTTTTCATTTATGCTTGATGTGTTTTTTTTTTTCAATTGGGTTTGCGTGTTGTGAGTTCTGCAAACTTTTGGTTTGATGAAGTATTGCATACTTGCAACTCAAAGATCAAGAGAAAGCAGTTATGGAATAAGTAAACAATTTCCATTTCTCTATTACAAGTAGAAAGAAGGAATGGAGAGAGAGAGAGAGAGAGAGAGAGAGAGAGAGAGAGAGAGAGGTCCTTCAATCCAAGTGCAATGCAGCAGCGTCATGATGGATGGAAGAATAGGCCAGGATAAAGTGTGTAGCCTAGGGCGTTGTTATATATTAATGTAAGGATGCAAATGATTCAAGATGGAGTCTTTAATCAAGAAACATATATATAAATTTCTGCATTCCTTCAATCCAATCCATTCTCCTTTGTCAAGCCTCTCACTCATTTCTTAAATCTCTTAATTGGTTTTGTCAAACAAATCAATTAATTGGTGACAAAATAACAAGGCCTTGATTCTTAAACCTCACTCAGGTAGTTGGAAGGTCTGAGGACAAGTGCAGTGCAGACTCAATTCTAATGTTATTACTATAAATATTAGTTCCCACTTGAACCAGCAGTTGAGTGCAAAGTTTCCCAGTAAATCAAACTTCTACATTTGATTTTGCTATGAGTTGTGCCTAACTCTGTGTTTTAGAATAGATATCTAACCTCTTTTGTGTTTTAGGAGGAAGGGAAGTGGTTTTGAAAAGAAAAGATAGCTGGGAGGACCTATCACGTATATAAACTATATTACATAATTGCACTAGGTTATGTCCAATAGCAAAGAAGATTTAACTACAAACTCCATGAAAAAGCATGAGGAAAGCATAACAGTAGGTACAACATATATCCAACACTTTTCTATTCAGTTTATTTATGATTTGATTAATTTGCTTACATTAAGTTAAACTAATAATTTTTACCTGATGCATTTATGCTCACTTCTAATCTTTAGTTAATTTGTTCTTTATCTCAAATGATTTGTTTCACGATGATTGTTCTGTTGTATTTATTCGTGATTTAATTAATTTGCTTATATTAAGTTAAATGATTGATCTTTATCTGATGTATTTATATTTATTTTTTAGTTTTATCTGATGCATTAATGTTCACTTCTAATCTTTAGGTTACTTTGTTGTTTATCTCAGATCATTTGTTTCATGGTAACCATTCTCATGCATTTATTTGTGATTTAATTAATTTGTTTATGTTAAGTTTAACTATTGATCATTATCTGATACATTTATATTCATTTCTTACTTTATGATCCTTTTTATTCTTCAGAAAAATTAAAATAGAAAATGCTACAATAGCACGTAATAGAAGATGAACAATTATTAATGATAAAAGGAGAATGGATTGTGATGATGAACAAAATAGTAACAGTATAAATGATGGCATAATTGTGAGGCGTAGAATATCAATGATAATGGATGATATAGGAAGTGAAGCAATTATGTGGGTTGATGGTGAACAAAGCAAAGATAATACAATTGCCGAACCACCAAGTAAATGATTCGATTACATAATTAATGTATAATAAAACATTTTTTATAATAGGATTAATAGTAATGATACTCTTTGGTTTTCTTTTCTACGTTCTAGGAAAATACACAGAGCTTTAAAATTTTGGTTCTCCATCTTATGAATGTGATTATTGTGTAGCAATATTATGGTATGAAGAGAGAACTCAAATTTCAAGGATGCACACTCAACCGAGATTTTCTCTTTGTTGTATGGAAGGTCAAGTTGATTAAAAAGGTAATAATAAATTACATGATTTGGTATTTAATCATATTTTCTATCAGATTTTATATTTATAATGGTTTTAGTTCTCATTGTTCAATTAATTCGTTGTGGGTATTGATCAGTACACTGTTATACTATACTTTAATAAAAATTTAATGATTAAATTTTTTTATGCATTAACTTTTTTAACGATATTAATCTTATTTCAAGAAACTACTGTAGACATCAATCACAACATCAACTCAAATACAAAGGAAAATGATTATAAATCTCAGGCTTAATCATCTACGAGTAGAAAAATTTAGAAAAAATATTAATTAAACAATCATGTCTCATATTAATTGTATCTATTTTACATTACTCTAAATTGAACAGCCATATATATATATTACATTTTTAATATTGTAAAGTGACCATGAAATATTTATTGGTAAAATGAACTATTTTATATATGCATGCTCCGTTTTATATATATTTCATTTGATATACATTTATCAACTTATAGTAACTATTTAAAGTTATAAAATTCAGTATAAATAGCAGTTTGCGCATTGCGCGGGTTATAGACTCGTAAGTGTAATAGTATAGACTCGTAAGTGTAATAGGGGTGTAAACGGTCTGCTTTAATCTGATTTTAAACATATTTTATATTTCAGCTGGAATATACTAGTTTTGAAATTTGAAAAATCGATACCGTACCAATTATATCCTTAAACCAGTACTTTCAATTTTATCGATTCTGGACAAGTTTGGTTTGGTTTTTCCAATATGTTATATAATATATAATATAGTATATATATTATAGTATATAATACTAAAGTGATAATATATTGTATTATATTATAATATATATTATAATTGTATTATAGATTATAATGATATATTATATTATTTTATAATATATAGTGATATAATATTAGTATAACTATTAATACAATAGACTATAATAATAATATGTTGTTATTTATATAGGGTTTTAAAATTTAATATTATAGTAATTAGTAATTTATCATCTAATACAAAATTATTTTATATATAATTATATATTATATATAAGAATTATATATAATATAAAAATATTTTATTTAATATAAAAAATTAAAATATATATATATATGAACCAGCTTGGTTTGGTTTGGTTCGGTGTTAGAAAAAGAAAAATCAGAATCGGATCAATTTCGACCGGTTTTGAGAAAAATGAACAGATACCGAACCCACCGATTCGATCCTGTCCGATTTATCGATTCACCGGTCTTTTTTTTCACACCTAAGGTGCAAGTAGAAATTTGAGTTTGCATGGGTTCCAAATCTTATACTATTTGTTAAAAAACCTTCCATTGGAGCATAGATCATCAGTATATACCTTGTGGACAAAGTGGTAAGGGAAAAGTGGCGAGAACCTTACTATGTCATGTGGCACGATTTCTATGACGCCCCGACTCCCACATACAAAAAGTTTCGGGAATTGTAACGTCAGGATAATGACAACAAGGTCACACATCCCAACGACAAGTGCCAAGTGTGTGCAACAAATAAACAGTGCACAATAAATATGCAGCAGATAATAATAAATAAGTCACTAATACCAGAATTTTAATTTAATACAAATATCTAAATACAAACATCTTAAAACAAAAGCCAAAGTCCCATAAAATAATACAAGTATCAAAACAAAACATAAACCCGAGTGATCCCAAATCACTCTTCCGGCGTAGCCATATCCTCAGACTCGGCATCTGCATCAACATCAACATAATCTACAGTACTATTAAATGGTACCACAGGTAAATTATAATCCAACTAATATTGAGATAAAAACACATTAAAGCAACTAACCATGCATGCATATGATGCAATATGCATGAAATCCAATACACACCAAAATCTCATTTGACTCAAAATATGTCAATCAAAACATTTCCACCATTTTTCCAGAAAATGGCCCAAAACAATAACTGTAATTTTCCTAGAAAATGACACGCATAAACATATCCAACTCACACTATTTTCCCATAAAACAGTCATTTTCCATTTATCCATTAATCCATATGCACCATGGTCTCCCCTATAGACCATCCGCACGTCCTAGTTGCATAACGAGCGATGCCCAGTTTCGTACCCAGTGTGTTCGTGGCCTGGTCATCCTTTAGCCCCCGTTAGCAGAAGGGCCACGGAGTCGGCACGTAACTCGTCCAATCTCGTTATCGCCCAGCAACAACCCAGGGAACGTCACTTAGTATATTCCGCTCCCGAGTGACCAGAGGAGCTCCACCAAGATAATGCCCCATCTTGGCTTGGGGTCGTGATACACACGCACCAACAAATTCAGTCCACACATGAAAATCCAATTTTTCAATCTCCACATGATTTTGAATGCAATTACACAAAAATCCAGTTTTCAATTTACAAAAATGAACATGTGTACATATGCAATGTACCAAACCATAACAACAATAACCAACAACCAACCAAATCATAATATAACCAATCACACAATTACTCCGTCCTCAAATCCATCCATTCCCGAACTCTTTGGACTCAATCTGGAAACCAACCAGAACACAGTAAAATATGTTAGTGCAAAAATATATTTAAATCTCAAAGTTTGTTTGGAGAAATACTTACAGCGCTTTAAAATAAATTTAGGAGGATCACGAAGGAGCTGGAAGCGCCAAAATAGCAACTTCACAGTGTAAAAACACTGTGGCCGAAATACACAATATACCCAAATTTACACGGGATCAAACAAAAATTTGGAATTGATAGAGTAGATTCTAGGGAGGTCGGTGAAGCTAATGGTAGTGGCATTTGGCCGTGGGTGGCGGCTGAAATGGCAGTTTAAGGCCGAAAATGTGAAATCGAAAATAAGCTCGGCTAGGCTTCACTGATGATGAATCGGGGCTGGCATTGGGTCCATTGGGTTGCTAGAGGGCCGGTGAGGATGCGGTAAAGAAATGGTGGCCAATGGTGGCCAGACGGCGGCGATGGGACGAAAAGAAGCCCACGACTTCGCACAACTCGCAGCGGCTAACGGCGGCATTAGCCGGCTTGAAAATGGAGGGGTGGTGTCGCCAGTGGATGGGGAACCGAGTGGTGCCGGCGATGAGGGCCATGGATGGCCGGCAGTGGTGCTGGGAGCTGAAGGCCGAACGCATGGGGGAGAGGAGAGAGAGAAACGGGGGAGAGAGAGAGGTCAAGCGGGAATGAGCTGAAAAAGAAAGAAAGGAAAGAGGAAAAGAAAAGTAGAGATAAAGAAATGAGATCCAATCCTTATAATTAGAGTCCCAAAAATGATCTAATGAAAAAGATTTTAAAACTGCAAGCTAAATAAAATAATCCAAACGCAGTAAAATGCTTAATTAAAACAATAATAATTTTAAATCTAAAAAAAAACCAATTTAAATTAAAGATCACTTTAAATGTAAAACAATAAATAATAATAAGAAAGCCCATTAAAATAATTTTTCTCAACTTAAGAACATTATAAAAATAATATAATAAAACTCCCTTAATTTTAAAACAAGAGAACAAAGCCTTAAATTACTTTTAATAATCCTTCACTAAAATTACACTAAAATACGGGATGTTACATTCTTCCCCCCTTAAATAAAATTTCGTCCTCGAAATTGGTAAGGTCAAACATTAAGACTAAGACAAGGATAAGGTTCAACTAAAAGCAAACTTAAGAAACATACCAGCAGGGTCAACCAAACAAATACAGATATTGCTCCCTCATATCGGCTTCTCGCTCCCAAGAGAAATCTTGAGCCAACGGATCACCCCATGACACCTTCACCAAAGGTATCGACCTGGACCTAAACCGTTGCACTTTCCAATCCACAACTGAGTCTGAACAACTTCATAAGCAAGGTTAGGCTGAAGTTGAATGCATTTTGGGTCCACAAAACGTGGTTCTTGCTGACCAAAACTCTTCTTCAACGACGACACATAGAACACATCATGAACATCCCCGAAATAATCGGCAATACTACTCTATAAGCGACAAGCCCAACCTTCTCCACAATCTGAAAAGGACCAACATACCTCGGGCTAAGCTTTCCCTTCTTACCAAAGCGCTTAACGCCTTTCATAGGAGAGACTTTAAGATAAACCCAATCGCCTTCTTCAAAAGATAAGTCTCTTCTTCTCGTGTCAGCATAACGTTTCTGACGACTTTGCGCTTCCGCCATTTTATCCCTTATAACCCGAACTTGATCTTTCATTTCTTGAATCAACTTAGGCCCAATTAATTTACTCTCACCCACTTCATCCTAACACAAAGGTGATCTACACTTTCTTCCATACAAAGCTTCATACGGGGCCATCTGAATAGAGGCATGAAAACTATTATTATAAGCAAATTCTATCAACGGCAACTGATTTTTTCAACTTCCCTGGAATTCCATGACACAAGCCCGCAACATATCCTCTAAAGTCTGAATAGTATGCTTAGACTGACCATCAGTTTAAGGGTGATAAGCAGTATTGAACTTCAACTTAGTGCCTAAAGCTGCCTATAAGCTCTTCCAAAAATGAGACGTGAACCTTGGGTCTCAATTCGATACAATACTCTTAGGTACTCCGTACAAACGCACTATCTTCTTAACATACAACTGAGTCAACTTTTCCAAAGAATCGGTATTATTGACATGCAAGAAATGGGCACTCTTGGTCAACCGATCAACAATCACCCAAACTGAATTCTTCCCACTAGGAGTCCTCGGAAGATCTACTACAAAATCCATAGAAATGTCATCCCACTTCCACTCAAGAATAGGGAGAGGTTGAAGCTTATTAGCAGGTCTTTGATTTTCAGCCTGGACTTGATGGCACGTACCACATTTCTCAACAAATATGGTGATATTCGTCTTCATACCTTCCCACCAAAAATTTCTCTTTAAATCTCGATACATCTTGATATTTCTAGGATGAACTAAATAAGGAACTGTATGAGCTTCTGCTATGATTCTCTCTTTAAATTATGAATCTCGAGGTATCACTCTTCGGTCCCGAAATCGAAGAACACCATCTTTATCCAAACTGTAGTGCATGGGTCCTTTAGACTTCCTAACTCTCTTCCTGATATCCAACAACTTAGGATTCCTTCTCTGGAGAATCTTCAATTCTTCAAAATCAACCCGAACATCCAAAACTGAAGAGAGCAATTCTTCTTGCTGCGAACTCTCAATAAGCAGTCTCTTCATCCCACAAAGGAGAAAGTCCAATCCTGACGACTCTGCCTCATCCACTAATTGAGACTTCCTACTCAAGGCATCAACAACTAGATTAGCTTTCCCTGGATGATACTTGATCTCACATTGATAGTTGCTAATCAGCTCTAACCATCGCCTCTGCCTCATATTAAGATTTTTCTGAGAAAACAAATGCTTCAAACTCTTGTGATAAGTGAAGACTTCACAAACTTCCCCATACAGATAATGTCACCAAATCTTGAGAGCAAACACCACAACTGCCAACTCCAAATCATGAGTAGCATAATTCTTCTCATGAACTTTCAACTGACGAAATGCATAAGTAACAACTCGTACCTATTGAATAAGAACACATCCTAATCCAAATTTAGATGCATCACTAAATACCACAAACGGCTTGTGTGGCTCCAGAAGTGCCAAAACAGGAGCGGTTGTCAGTCTCTTCTTCAATTCTTGGAAACTCCTCTCGCATCAATCTGACCAAATAAATTCAGCATTCTTTCTAGTCAAAGCGGTGAGAGGTCCAGATTATCGAGAAAAACTTTCAACAAATCTCCAATAATATCCGGCAAGTTCCAAGAAACTTCGAATCTCGCGCACCATTGAAGGACGTGGCCAAGACAAAATAGCTTCTACCTTGCTAGGATCTACTGCCACTCCATCTCGAGAAATTACATGGCCAAGAAATTTGACTTCTTCCAGCCAAAATTCACATTTACTAAGCTTAGCATACAACTAATGTTCTCTTAATTTTCCAAGCACTAGATGAAGATGATAAGCATGCTCTTCTAAGTCTCGAGAATAAATCATAATATCATCAATAAATACTACCACAAACGAATCCAGATAAGGTTGAAATACTCGGTTCATCAAATCCATAAAAGCTGCAGGAGCATTAGTCAACCCAAAAGGCATCACCTTGAACTCATAATGCCCATATCGCGACCTAAAAGCAGTCTTGGGAATATCTTTATCCCTTATCCTCAACTGGTAGTATCCTGATCTCAAGTCAATCTTGAAGAAAATAGCTGCTCCTTGAAGCTGATAAAATAAATCATCAATACGGGAAAGCGGGTACTTATTCTTGATGGTCACTTTATTAAGTTCTCGATAGTCGATACACGTTTTGAGAGTACCATATTTTTTCTTAACAAACAAAACTAGTACTGCCCAAGGCGACGTACTAAGCTAAATAAAACCCTTGTCAACCAATTCTTACAACTGGATCTTCATCTCCTTCAATTCAGCTGGTGCCATACGATAAGGAGCTTTGTGCACAGGAGCGGCTCTAGATTCCAAATCAATAGCAAACTCCAACTCACGAACTGGAGGCAACCTTGGCAAATCATCTACAAACACATCTAGAAATTCTTCTACAACTGGAATGTCCACTAAAGACTTCTTCTCGGATGGTGCAGACACCACTTGAACCAGAAATACATCAGCTCCATAAACTATATCTTTCTTTGCTTGCACTGCAGATATAACTGTCGGCTTCGCCTTCAATTTACTTCCCACATATTCCAAATAATCTCCTTTCGAAAGTTGGAAACCAATAACTCGACTTCTACAATTGATACACGCCGAATACCAGTACAACCAATCCATCCCAAGAATAATATCAAACCCAAACAACTTGAATATAATTAAATCAGCCTCAAGTATCCTTCCACCAAAATTCAAAGGACACCCTATCGCTACTTTAGAACACCACACCAACTCACATACAAGACTTGTTGAACTTCAGTACAACCACAAACTTCAAACGTCACTATCCACCTTCTAGCCCGCAATGGATCCTCTTCACCAGTAAAAGTAGGTGTCCTATGCACTAAAAAGTGCTCATAGGTGCACCCAGCTTGAACTGCTCTATTTAAATCTCCTCGGGGGGATTGGAAATTGTGCTGGAGAAACTCCGTCATTCTGTTTAATGCCCCGGCTATGGCATAATTTTTGTCACCACGAGGCAACTCATCCTTGGGCACATCAGTCGGCCTCCTTGGTCTAACCATTTTCCTGGCAAAGCATCACCTTCAACCCCATTAAGTCTCCGGACAAAATTTAAATAAGAGTAAAAGCAACACCCAAATAAAATAAAATAAAACAACATAAAATAAAATAGAATAGAATAAAACCAATCAAAGATAACAACAAATAATAAATTGAGACCATTAAAAATAATATACTTCAAACCAAAATAATTTTAAATCACAACTTAAAAAATTTCTGGTACTTCACCTAAGGGACATGTGGCTTTACCCAGAGACGAACTGCTCTGATACCACCTGTGACGCCCCGACTCTCACGTACAAAAAGTTTTAGGAATCGTGACGTCAGGATGATGACAACACAGTCACACATCCCAACGACAAGTACCAAGTGTGTGCAACAAATAAATAGTGCACAATAAATACACAGCAGATAATAATAAATAAGTCACTAGTACCAGAATTTTAGTTTAATACAAATATTCAAATGCAAACATCTTAAAACAAAAGCCAAAGTCCCATAAAATAATACAAGTCTGAAAATAGAACATAAACCCGAGTGATCCCAGATCACTCTTCCGGGGAGCCATATCCTTAGGTTCGGCATCTGCATCAACATCAACATAATCTACAGTACCATTAAATGGTACCACAGGTAAGTTATAATCCAACCAATCCTGAGATAAAAACACATTAAAGCAACTAACCATGCATGCATATGATGCAATATGCATGAAATCCAACACACGCCAAAAATCTCATTTGGCTCAAAATATTTCCATCAAAACATTTCTACCATTTTTCCAGAAAATGGCCCAAAACAATAACCGTCATTTTCCTAAAAAATGACACGCATAAACATATCAAACTCACGCTATTTTTTCAAAAAATAGTCATTTCCCATTTATCCATTAATCCATATGCACCATGGTCTTTCATATAGACCATCCGCACGTCCTAGATGCATAACGAGCGATGTCCAGTTCCGTATCCAGTGCGTTCGTGGTCAGATCATCCTCTAGCCCCCGCCAGCAGAAGGGCCACAAAATCGGCATGTAACTCGTCCAATCCCGTTGTCGCCCAGCGACACCCAGGGGATATCACTCAGTATATTTTGCTCCCGAATGACCAGAAGAGCTCCACCGAAATAATGCCATATCTCGGCTTGGGGTCATGATACACACGCACCAACAAATTCAGTCCACACATGAAAATCCAGTTTTTCAATCTCCACATGATCATGAATGCAATTACACGAAAATCCAGTTTTCAATTTACAAATATGAACATGCGTGCATATGCAATATACCAAACCATAACAACAATAACCAACAACCAACGAAAATAATAATATAACCAATCACACAATTACTCCGTCCTCAAATCCATCCATCCATGAACTCCTTGGACTCAGTCCGGAAACCAACCAGAACACAGTAAAATATGTTAGTGCAAAAATATATTTAAATCTCAAAGTTTGTTTGGAGAAATACATACAGCGCTTTAAAATAAATTTAGGAGGATCACGAAGGAGCTGGAAGCGCCAAAACAGCAACTCCACAGTATAAAAACACTGTGGCCAAAATAGATAGTATACCCAAATTTACACGGGGTCAAACGAAGATTTGGAATTGATAGAGTAGGGTCTAGGGAGGTCGGTGAAGCTAATGGTAGTGGCATTTGGCCGTGGGTGGCGGCTGAAACGGCGGTTTAAGGCCGAAAATGTGAAATCGAAAATGAGCTAGGCTAGGCTTTACTGGTGACGGATCGGGGCTGGATTGGGTCCATTGGGTTGCTAGAGGTCCAATGAGGATGTGGTGAAGAAATGGTATTCAATGGTGGCCGAACGACGTCGGTGGGACAAAAAGAAGCCCATGGCTCATAGCGGCGTTAGCGGGCCTGAAAATGGAGGGGTGGTGTCGCCAGTGGCTGGGGAACCGAGTGGTGCTGGTGGTGAGGGCCACGGACGGCCGGCGGTAGTGTTGGGAGCTGACGGCCGAACGCACGGGGGAGAGGAGAGAGTGAAATGGGAGGGAGAGAGGTCGAACGGGAATGAGCCGAAAAAGAAAGAAAGGAAAGAAAGAAAAGAGAAGGGAAAGAGGAAAAGAAAAGTAGAGGAAAAGAAATGAGGTACAATCCTCATAACTGGAGTCCCAAAAATAATCCAACAAAAAAAATTTTAAAATTGCAAGCTAAATAAAATAATCCAAACGCAGTAAAATTTTTAATTAAAACAATAATAATTTTAAATAAAAAAAATCAATTTAAATTAAAGATCACTTTAAACGTAAAATAATAAAAGGAAAACCTATTAAAATAATTTTTCTCAACTTAAGAATATTATAAAAATAATGTAATAAAACTCCCTTAATTTTAAAACAAGAGAACAAAGCCTTAAATTAATTTTAATAATCCTTCATTAAAATTACACTAAAATACAGGATGTTACAATTTCTTTGTAACCAACATTGAAATGCTTCAAATTTCTTAGGCTTAATTTGTGGGACCACTCAATCCATGTTACTCTTCAAGAAAAATTTCATGAAATAATTCTTCAAATCAACGAAAGCAATTAGTTATCAAAAGCCAATATTAATATCAGTCAATATTTATCATATTTAAATAATAGAGTAGTGTCCAATGAATGGGAGAGCTGAATCCAAGTCAACTATATTTGAGTGCATTTTTAGCACAAGGATTTAGATCTGTCAATGTGTGTTCCACATCTCTTTATAAATATTGTTCAGTCGGACTGATGGGGGGACCTCGAGGGCAAGCACAGAATTTGCCCATGCTCTTCCTTATTGGACCCGTTAGAAAGTTAAGAATGAGTGGTTTTTCTTTGATCGAGAAGTGTTATAGCCACACAAAAATTATATAAAATGTAATCATATAAATTGATGTGGTTTTGTGTAATCCATTAAATCTATTTTGCAATCAAAGTAACTTTACTATTGATGTCGTGTTTCACAGCCTGAGTAGTACCACGAGGCCCAAGCTCCACATCGCCTGTAATAGGAGGGAAAAGAGGCTCCGGTGACAGCCAGGGTCACTCCGATGCCAAAGTTAGAGAATGAATCTATGAAGAATGCTTAGAGATATAGAATGAATAGAAAGAGTTATCAGACAGAGAGTGAGTGAGCTCCCGTATAAGGGATAGCCCTTATTTATACTTGATCCGAATCCCGTTGCTGAGGGGGATCCTGGTGTGTCAGGTGTTAGACCTGCTACCACTCATTTTCTTGTTACCACAGTGTCAGTCCGCGGTCTAGGCGGTGGAGGGAGATCATGTGCCATACTAGGTCTGTCCTGCAGCCACCCTCATGACAGTATAGGGTGTCAGATTGTGGGCGAGCCATCCTCTGTATATGGGGCGGGCTTGGTCTCCTAACACAGGCATTGACTGCGGCGTGCCTCGAGTCTGTCGAACTTGTGACCGATCCTGCCCGGTGCTTTGTGGTAGGGTTCGGCAAGTTGTCGACCCCCGGGACATTCTCCTTGGCACCTCTGAGCTTGGTGTCGATAGGCCATCCCGAGTTGGTTCGCATTAGGTACCCGACCCTTCGACCTGGGGTTTTCAGCTTCCTCCCTTGGGCCTGGGGTTCCATAACTCAGCCTCCTTGGGCTCGGGCCCTTCTAGGACGGGCCATGTGCTCAGTTCTCGATTTTGTGGCCTGGGGTGTCTAGATTCCTTCCTTGGGCCTGTGGTTCCAGCTCGGCCTTCTTGGGCTCGAGCCCTTTCGAGATGAACCCTCCCTCACAGTACCCCACGAATTCCTATCACGTTGACGGTGTGAGAATTTATAACTCCTCCATCACAATTTCGCCTGTTCGGTTCCTGCCGATTCGACTTCCCGAGGCCAGTTGCATACTCAATAAATGCATTTCCTCATTTCCTGCGAGTGTTCCATCTTCGGATGGTTGATTGGATGTGCCGGCTGGCCTTCTCTTCATGCCCTGGGTCCTCATTGGTTCTTGCCTCCCACGCACTTGACGTGACGGCTGCCATTCTAGCCATCGCCTCGGCTACTGGCATCCGCGTGGCTCTCGTTGGCATCATCACTACTAGGGCGCTTCGTTTCCCGTGCATCGTCCAACCTTCCCCTACTGTATAAAGCCCCTTTCCCCCTCTTCTTCCTCTCTTACAGTCTTCCTTCAATTCCCTTACAATCTCCCTTGAGTTCCTCCGAGTTCCATTTCTCCAGCCACCGTGTTCCTTCGACCACTCCTCCTTCAACTGTAGTTTGCCATTCCTTCGAGTTCCTCCATTTCTCCCTCAACCGTGTTCCTCGTGTTCCTTCGAACTCCTCCATTCCTTCGAGTTCACTTCGTTTCTTCCCGCTGCTTCTCACCGTCACGATGGCACCCAAAGTCGATCTTGTTCCTCCATACTTCAGTGGGAAACGCTGGGTTTCCTTTGTCTCCGACGCTGATCTCAGGGCATTCCATTCTAAGTATAGGATTCCCCCTTCCATGGTTCTGGAGATGCCTCGGGGAAAGCATGCGGTGAACCCTGACGGCACCGCAATGAGGGTGGCTCTCTTCCAGTTAATGTTCGCCAATGGTCTTCACTTCTCATTTTGTCGCCTGGTCCGGTTTTATATTACCTCGAACTGGCACCGTCGCAGCTCCACCCTAACGCGTGGCCCCTTTTGATTTCCAGTTGTATCATCTACCGGATGGTACTAAGCAAGACCCGAAGAATATCCAGAACTGACGCCCTAGGAGTTCTTTTACGCATATCGACTTGTTTACCGACTAGGTAACATCGTCAGCTACCAAACCCGATCTTCAGGCAGAAAGATCGGTTCGCTCGAGGGGCGTGACTCGAGCATAAATGAATGGTCCCACAAGTTCTTCTTCGTGTCAGACCCAGACTGGAATATCATGAAGGGGAAGCTGGCCACAAAGAGTTCCCCATTTAGGCATGTTGGGGGTACCCCTTGTCTGCAGAGAGCTTGGAACTTACCCTTAATCAACGGGAAAAGGCTCGGTACAAGTTGGTCATAACTTAGGTGAGGGCCCACCCGGACGAGTCAAAGACCAACGTGGTCCTTTCTGACGAGAACATTTGTGACTACTTGATCATGCCTAACTGCTTATACGCTATGAGATGAAATTTCTTGGGTAGTGTCCTGCCTCTTAAGTCCCATCCCTCTCGATGAAAATGCGCCTCGCGTCTTTCTACCCTCCAGGCCAAGTGACCGAAGGTGGGCAATGATTCTTCTACATAAAGTGGTGAGGTTGGGGGCTCTACTCCTTCTGGTGGTCGGGTTAGGGAATCTGAAAGTCTTTCCCAAATGCCTCGCGTCTGGGAGTCCGTGCACACAGAGATTCAGGTTCCCTCAACATGGGGGATGCTGACATCATTTCCCAGTGGTTCTGGCCCTGCTGCTAGTCCTTCTGCTTCAACTAGTTCTTGACTGGCCATACCTTTCCACGACCCATTGCTTCCTTCTATAGAAGAATTGGAAGCTTGTGACCTTTAGGAGGCGTTTTTTGCCTCACTGGCGCACCCCCTCCCTCACGAGTCTAGCTCTTTCGAGCCCTTTACTTCTTTTGAGGATACTCTTCAAGAGGAGACTGTCGGCAGGGTCCCATAGGCAGGTTCGTCTGCCGGGCCCCGAGATCCCTCTCGAGACTCGACTCAAGGAGATTCTGAGGGCGAGGCAGGCAAGACAAACCTGGAGCCTGGGTCACAGGAGGAAAAGTCAAGCCCTTCCCTAGTCTCAACTCATGGAGATAGCGAGACGACCTTTGAACCTCAGTCACGGGAGGCAGAGCCAAGCCCTTCGCAAGCCTCGACTCATGGAGACACTAAGGGCAATGAAGGCGACTCAACCCCGGACCCCAGGTCATGGGAAGTAGAGCCAAGCCCTTCCTGAGCCACAAGCCCAGAAGGGATGCGGGGGAGAAGATGGAGATGGAGAGGGTGAGGAAGGCGAGGGGTCGGGTCCCGAAGCTCCTCTTGCTGCAGCTCGGAGCTTGGCTGAGGATGCTCCCCACGTCATCGACCTAAGTGACGATGCCGACTCTAGAGCTTCAACTCTTGTGGCGCCCGGGCCGGGCAACGAGACATGGGGATCCCTTCCCAATTTTTCTTGGCAGCTAGCAGTTGCCGGCCCATCATCTTCTTCTGGGGCAAAGAGGACATAGGCCCCTGCCTCGATCGTGGAGAAAGCTCGTGTAGATGCCTCCAAGAGAGTAGGCCAGATGTTGTGACCCCTGTTCGCCCAGGCATGCTCACCTTCCTCCAAGGCAGAACAGAAGCAGGCCCCAACCTTACCTCTCACTCATTATTACTCACAAAACTCTCTTTCTCCTCTTTCTTTTTATAGGCCGGGGACCAATTGGCCATGACAATCAAAGAGGAATTGGGAGAGTTGGAGGAGACCTACTGAGAGCTTGGGTCCTTGGGCCGTTTCGGTTATTTCAAGTTGAAGCAAGCGACTCGGAAGATAAAGGACCTCAAGACCGAGCAAAAGGAGTTGATCAGGGAGGTGGAGTATATGAAGGAGCAAGACTAGCACCTAGAGATAGTCGTTGCTAGGTGAAAAGAGAAGAAGAAGAAGCTCAAGGGCCTTTTGCGCAACGCTGACCAGGACTTCTTTCGTTTGATGTCGGAGAAGCAACGGCTCGAAGAGGCCTGCATTACTTCTTAGTGGTGCTTAGTCACTCGGGAAGTAAAGCTGGAGGTCACCTGGGAACAGTTGGAGTCAGCTCAGGAGGAACTGCAGAAGTCCAAGGAAGAGATGGAGTCTGCCCAAAGAGAGTTAGAGGAATCCCGATGGGGTTGAACCCTAGCAATTGGGCAACGTTCAAGGCTTTTATTCAAGAACTTCAGGCACTCTCAGAAGGCCCAACACTTGAGGGAACAGCTGCGGTAGGCGAAAGCATGCATTGATGAGCTCTCACAGTCGAGGATCTAGAAGAACATCGACCTCCTATCCCGCAACATGGAGATTGCCAACTCGAGGTCTCGTCTGGGAGACATTGCCAAGTATTGTGAGGAGGTCCAGCCCCGGATCATGACTGCCAACACCATCCGGGACACTGCCTGGTTATATAGCTATCGTATTGGCCTCAAAAGGATGCATTAACACCTATTGCAGCATCTCGAGCTGGACTTGCGTACCTTGTCTTTAGCGCCCCCCCCTTTAGGTTCCGAGGAGCAGGCTTTCGTCAAGAATTTTGGGAAGCCAGGGTATCCTCCCCCTCCTTCATCCGAGTGATGGGCTCGAGCCCCTCACCCTTTATCCTCTCTTTTTTGTAGTGTTGTATAACATAGCCCTCCTTTTTGGTGCATTGCACCTTTTAATTTATACACTTTGACGAATTGAATGAAAGCTTGTTTCTGGCAACTGTTGTGTATTTTTTTTGTTTTCCTTCTTCTATCTTCCATCTCTTTTTTTTTTTTTTTTGCACAGTTCCGGCGAGGGCTCAGGACCTTACTTTATTGGTCGGGGGGTTGGGACCAAATCCTAGGAGTTGGGGCCTTACCCAGCAGCAAGTCAAGTGACTTGTCTTCTTGAGAGTATAAGGACTCAACTTATTTCGCTTGGAGAGACCCGTCTTCTTGCAAGTGTACTAGGCTTTTAATGAGTCTTCTTGTGAGTGTATGGACTCGACTTTGTTGGATGGTGCCGAGTCCGGGGACTGGGAACCTTACCCCGCAGTGAGTCAAGTGACTCGTCTTCTTGCGAGTGTAAGGGCTCAACTTATATCGAGTCGAGAAACTCGTCTTCTTGCAAGTGTAGGGACTTGACTTTGTTGGACGCAGGGTCAGGACCAAATCCGGGGACTAGGAACGTTACCCCACAGTGAGTCAAGGGACTCATATTCTTGCGAGTGTAGGGACTCGACTTTGTTGGACTAGGGGGTTGGGACCAAATCCTGAGACTTGGGACCTTACCTCACAGCGAGTCAAGGGACTCGTCTTCTTGCGAGTGTACTCGGCTTTTATCAAGTCGAGAGTCCGGTCTTCTTGCGAGTGTAGGGACTCGACTTTGTTGGATGGGAGGTCGAGACCAAATCCTGGGATTTGGAACTTTACCCTGCAGTGAGTCAAGGGATTCGTCTTCTTGCAAGTGTAGGGACTCGACTTTGTTCCATTTAAACAATAGGAGATTTGAGAAAAACATCCTAATGTTCTCATTCATTCATAATTGTTGGTATAAATTGCTACCTCATGCTTCTACACATAGTACTTTTTTAAGTGTTCGGCATTCCAGGGGTGGGGTAGCTCGTGTCCATGGCTATCCTTGAGGCGATAGAAGTGTGATCGGTTGCTTTCAGTGACTACATAAGACCCTTCCCATCGTGGCTCCAACTTTCCTTCCTCCAGGATAGTTATTCATGTCTATCGCAACACCATGTCGCCTACCTTGAAGGATCATGGCCTGACTCATTTGTTGAAGTACTGCTCTGCCTTCTTTCCTCCCTTCTTTCCTCTAGGACATTTAGGTTCTCGGCTAGCCTTTCGTTGTTTGTGTCCGGGTTAAAGTGTTGGCTACGGAATGTGGGCATTCCGACTTCTACAGGAATTACAGCTTCGCTCCCATAAGTGAGAGCGAAAGGCGTCTCAACGGTGGGGGTTCAGACAGTGGTTTAGTATGCCCACAATACGTTTGGGAGTTCTACAGCCCACGCTCCTTTGTGTGCCCCGATCTTTTTCTTGAGGGTGGAGAGGAGGGGGTTTTGTTGGTTGCCTCAGCCTACCATTGGCTTGAGGGTATCTTGGCGAGGAATACTTTACCTTAATCCTGAGCTCTGTGTACCATTCTCGACAGTGTGTGCAGTCGAACTGTCTCCTGTTGTCCGATATGAACCTCTGAGGTTTGCCAAATCGGCAGACAACTGACTTCCACAGGAACTTCGTGATGGTTCGATAGGTGATGCTTACGAGTGCTTCCGCTTCGACCCACTTAGTGAAGTAGTCGACTACAACCATGACAAACTTGGCTTCTCCCCTTGCTACAGGAAAGGGGTCGATCAGGTCTTGGCCCCATTGGGCGAAAAGCCACGGGGCCATGATTGATGTCAGCTCCTCTACCGGGCAGTGCGAAATCAGTCCATGCTACTGACACTTTGGCATTTCTTAGAGAATTCTTCCACATCTCTGAGGGACCTTAGTAGTATCCGGCCCGGGTTACCCTTGTAACCAAAGCCTTTCCTCCTAAGTGGCTTCCATGAATCCCTTCATGGATCTCGGCTAGCACGCACTGGGCTTAGTCCAGTGAGAGGCATCTAAGGAGTGGCTCGGAGAAACCTCTTTTATAAAGTACTCCTTCCAGCAGGGTGAACCGAGCGACCCTGTTCCTGACGTTCTATCCTTTTTTCGGCTTGTTGGGTAGTTGCCCTTCCTGCAGGAACCTCTGGATGTCTGTCGCCCATTCGGGCGGTGCTGGGATAGTAATTGACACTTCCTCCCCGATGGACAGGGCATCGACCGTTCGGACCATGGTGTGTTTTGGAAGTGGAAGTTCTTCCTGTCCCAACACAGCCCTCGCCAAGCGGTTTGCCTTCTGGTTTTCTCCTCTTGACACTTGTTGAATGCCAAAGTAGCGGAAGCGGTCATGCTCATTGCAGATCAATTGGAGGTACTTCTTCAGTCTTTCTCCTTTTGAGGTGAATTGCCCTATTACTTGGCTAACCACAACTTGGGAATCAGCCCTCACTTCTATTTTCTCAACTCCTAGTAACTGTGTGATGGACATTCCCGTTAAGAGTGCTTCATACTCAGCTTCATTGTTTGTCACTTTAAAGGCTAGTTTGACTGCATAACTATGCTCCTCTCCTTACTCAATAATGATGTGCACCCTTGCTCCTCCGCCAGCCCGGCAGGACGAGCTGTTTACGTAGACCTGCCAGGGCTTTCCTTAGGGTGCACCCCGGTACTTCCTCCAGAAAACTGGTGAACTTGGCAACAAAATCTGTCAATGCTTGTCCTATGATTGCGGCTCGGGACTGGTACTTCATGTCGAATTTGCTGAACTCAATTGCCCATTTAGCGAGCCGTTCCAAGGTGTTTGGTTTTTGTAACACCTACCTGAAAGGGAGGTCGGTGAGCACTTTCATCGGGTGGGCCTGGAAATACGACCTTAATCTCCTGCTGCGACAATTAGGGCGAACACAAGCATTTCCGTTCGGGGGTACCTTGCTTTAGCACCACCAAATGCTTGGCCCATGTAGTAGACGGACGGCTATCCTTCTTTCTTTTCCCGGACCAGTAGAGTTGATACGGCGTGTGGGGACATTGCCAAGTACATAGTCAAGGTCTCACCTGGTCTCGTCTGGCTTAGTAGTGAGGGGTGACTCTGGTACAACTTCAAGTTGGTGAAGGCTTGTCCCAAGTCTCATCCCAATTTTGGGCCTTCCTCAGGACTTTGAAGAAGGGTAGGCACCGATCGGTTGATTGGGTGATGAACCGGTTTAGGGCTGCCACTCGTTCGGCTAGCCTCTACACTTCATGAAGGTTATAGAGGGAAGGCATTCCCATCATTGCTTCTACCTTCTCGAGATTTGTTTCGATCCCTCTTCTTTGAGACCATGTACCCTAGAAACTTACCTGTCTTCACATCAAATGCACACTTCAACTGGTTGAGCTTCATCCGATACTGCCGAAGACGGAGAACGCTTCTCGTAGATCTGCCAAATGTTGTCCTGACGCTTTGCTTTTCACTAATAGATCATCTACGTAGACTTCCATATTTCGGCCGATCTACTGTTTGAACATTCGGTTGACTAACCGTTGGTAGGTGGCCCATACATTCTTCAGGCCGAAAGGCATCGCTTTGTAGCAGTAGAGCCCTTGATCTGTTATGAATGCTATTTTTTCTTCGTCGATCAGGTTCATCCTGATTTGGTTGTACCCGAAATGACTATTTAATATAGTTTTGGTGAAGAAGGCTAACGGAAAGTGGCAGATGTGTGTCGACTTAACCGACCTGAATAAAACATGCCCTAGAAGATAGCTTCTCCTTACCACGCATTGACCTAATAGTGGATTCGACAGCAGGGCACCCCCTAGTGGACCTCCCAAATGAATCCTACCGCTAAGAGGCGATTTGTGACGCCCCCAAATTCCGCTTGGGATCGGACGAACATTTGAAGCGTAGAGACATGCAACATAAGGTTACCTGCCCCCGTTCATGACATATAAGATGCAATGTTCCTAACATGCATCTAGCATTATACAATATTCGTAGTGGATAATTTTTTTTCTTTAACAATACTATACACCAAACTGAAATATCCTAAATACTTAAAATATACTTCATACATAATGACATACTAAACAACTGAGATCACAACACTAGTCCAAAATAGCTACGATCAAAAGAGTGCTGGAGATTGAACTCCACAAATACTGTACTATCATCTACGTCGCACCGTCGCTTAGTCGACCATTTCCAGTTGGTCGATTCTCGATTCTCCTTCAGATCCTGTAACAAGATCTACCATTTGAGGGGAATGGTAATTGGGACTACCATAGTGAGATTTGATTACAAATCTCAACAAATTAACAAAAAAATCTTCACACAGGTTAATGATGCATGCATGGCAATAAAAACATGAATGCATAATAAAATTATAAGTAATCATAGCATAACTTGACATATAATATAACATAACTGATATAACTTAAACTAAAGCGTGAACTGAACTTGACTTGCTTAAACTGAACTAGATTTCAACTGAGACTTGACTTGACATTAACTTAATATGAGACTTAAATTCTGAAACTTAACTTGACATGAACTTGAACTTAAAGTGAAACTTTACTTTTTATGAATTTGAACTGGCTTCTTTACTTAACATGAACATGATCTGAGATTTAACTTAATATGAAATTAAACTAACTTCTTTACTTAATATGAATTTGGACTTGAATTTTGAAACTTAACTTGACACGAACTTTAACTTAAGCTGAAACTTAATTTTGCATGAACTTGAATTGACTTCTTTACTTAACATGAACTTGGACTTGAATTCTGAGAATCAAAATGATTCTGCCAGTCGTTTCTTCAGGAATAGTAAACAATCATAATGATTCCACCCAATATATTCTGTCAGAGATACTCAGACAATCAGAATGATTTCATCATGAGTATTTTAAATCACGTACCCTAGCAATCAAAATGATTCCATCAAGAGTACCTAGTAATACTTTGACAATCAGAATGATTACATCACAAGTATTTTAAATCACCCTAGCAATCAAAATGATTCTACCAGGATTACCTAATAATACTCTGACAATCATAATGATTACATCAGGAGTATCTGTATAATTGAGCTTGAACTTAACTCAAAAGATATGACTTACTTGATATATAAACATTTTGTAATAAGGTATAACATGTAACAGACAACATACTTAACATAACATACTTGTAACAGTGAATGTCACATGACATGACATAGATGTAACAGATGCATACTTAACTTAACATGACAGACTTGCAATTTATAACAATACGGGACATAATATCTTGTATAACAAATGAATGTGTAATAACTTGACATGGCACATATGATAATATACATAAATAAATTGTAGTTCCCTTACTTATTACTCATACACATTAAACTGATAGTAAGTTAAAACTTAATTTACCTCGGTCTTCGCATTTTCTAGATAAAACTCAAGCGTAATCACGAGAAATATGAAAAAAAGTTAGAAGTTAGTCATTAACAATTAGAAATGTAGAAAAATATTAAGTTAGAGTAAAATTACCGTTTTACCCTTTATATGAGGAAAAATGACCATTTTCCCCCTACCTTAAGGATTTTGCATCCTAACTCCAAAAATACTAAACTTTACATACCTCATGTAAATTTTGTCATAACTTAAATATCTATTTAGAAAAATTTAAAATTAAATACAATCATTAAAATTCTATAGGGACCGAAATTTACATAGGCTATTTCCTTTAATTTTTATTTCTAATTTGTTTTGATCAACCACTTGATCCATGACTTATAAAGATGTGATCTTCAAATTAAAACATCACATGGTTTAAAAATGTGTCCTAAAATAGATCCAAGCTTCAAACTCAGATCATATGGTTAAAAATCAACCAAAACATAAATGTAGCCAAAAACATCATCACTTTGGCCTAACCAAATATCTCCTTACAAAACAATTTCAAATATTTGAAACTAACATAAAATATCTTCAAAACAACATTCTAACATGTATATAAGAGATTTAGGATTCTCAAATAAAAATATCAAACCCATTGGAATAAGATTAAACTATAAAAAATTTAAACTTTCTCAAAACGTAAACTTATTTCCTCTTCCAACTTCTAAGTTTTTAGATCTAAGAAAATATTTCACCAAAACTTTTAATCATGCAACAAATCCTCAACTAATAATCTTATACATATATTAACAGAACTTCATAAAAATTTTGAACCAAAATCTATTCATTAGCTTGGTCAAAAACTCCAAAATATAACACATTCTCTAATTTATTGCTCATAATTACCTTTATGGGGTTTAAATAACTTTTTACCAATGAATTGTCTCTAAATGGAACAAATAAAGTATCCACATAAACTAGACTAAAAAAAAAACTTTCATGAAGGAAAATGTGCGAGAAAATACTTATAAAAACTTAGAATCAGGCATGCAAAAGAGATAAGAAAACATGCCTGAGAGTGTCTTTTGTATTCTATCAAAGAAAAGTGTAAATGAGGGTTACTTTTCATGGGAAGTGGACTAGAGAGCCTTTACACAAGTTATGGAAAATGATAGGATTGAAAGAAAGCTTGAGTGTTGGCCTTTTCTTCCCATTACAATGAACAAAAATCCGCCCAAGATCTTTTCTCAAGGTGGAGTGTAAAAGTGAAAGAGTGAGGTGACCCTTTAGTTTTGTACTTCAAGAACCTTCTAGGCCCTTCTTTTGAAAATATCTGGCCAGCCAAGTGGGGGTGCAAAACTTAGCCAAGAAGCAATGCTAATGTGGTCAAATTCGTGGGCCTTAATGAGCCTAAACCAAATGGGCCTAAATTTTAGGATTTTAAGAGGGTTTGAGTTGCTATCAAGCCCAAATCCAATTTCACTTGGCCTAATTCATTTTTCAAGGTTAACAAGATTGGATAATGATGTTCTAATACAAATTTGAAGGATTAATAGCATGTGGAAGTATTTTAATCAAACGATTAAACATAATGCTAGAAACTGATTCATTTAGGTTTTGGAAGTCAACTTTATGGTTTGGATAAAACCGTTTAGGATTTTGATTTTAACCATGCTTTTGGGTTTCTCCGTTGGACTCCAACTATATAGGATTTCACTAGGGTGAAAATCCTCTTTGGTTTGGCATAATTTGATTGGTCTGATGGAATAAAGTTTTTGCTTAGATGGTATGATCTCACACATTGATTCTTTCAAATCCATCAAACATTCCTCATGGTGCCAAATGTCTAATACTATTCACTAAGTGTGGCTAAGATCTTGCCAAGTGTTCAAATAAAACTTCTCTAATCTAATTTGGACATTCTGTACTGTGATTTTTGAAATACTTCAATTGGTGCGTTTATCGAGATTACTATTCACTCTCGAAAAGTGAATCATAAACTTAGCACTAAAAATTTCTAAATATTCATATTAACCTACAGTGAAAATCGTTTACCAAAATTCAACTTCGAAGTGCTGTTAAAAATAATTTCAAGTTTCAAATAGGCGTTTCGTCCGAAAATATGAAAATGGACTTATTGCACCATAAAATCTTAAATAATCAACTGAGTCTAATGGCGCAGGCCATAACGCATTCTAACACTTATAACTACTCAAATAATTAGAATCTTATTTTTGGCACCATAATGAGTGATAACACTGACTATGTTGACAGACTAAGACCTATGCGATTGGTCAATTTATGAAAACTTATGGAATTTCCATGAGATTCCTAAAACCAATAGAAATTCCACCTTTGAATTTCTACTAGGCTATTACACAATCTATCTTTTCGACTATCGCCCCATACTTTTCGGCGTTAAAACTTCGCTGTCTTTGCTTAACTTTTCGAGCCGTTGGGTCGACGCAAAGCCGATGCTCGATGATGGAATTGTCGGTGTTCGATGAGGAGAGATATCAGGGCCACTCTCATCTCCAGGTTCAGCTTCGTCCTGATCCGGACTTGTCATCCCGGTTCTTGTTGATCGACTGCCACAAGCTCTAAAGGTTCATTGGGTGCAGCCTACCGGAGGGCTTGTTTATCACGGACTTTTTCATCCCATTCAGTCAAGGCTGGAGGTGAACCTGGCTTGAGTGCTTCTTCCGGCCTTTTGATCAATGTGACAACTTTGACCTCGTGTCTCAGTTCTCAGTCGTAGCATTCCCGAGCCAGGACTTGCTCGCTGCAGATTTCACCCACTCCCCAGTCGATAGGAAACTTCATTTTGAGGTGGTAAGTGGAAGTTACCTCCTTCAAATTGTTCATTTTGAGAGATACGACTTCAGATTTTCGCCATCTCGCTGTTTAACAGTAAGGAGGTAAGTTGCCGAGTGTCTCTTTTTACGACTGGCCAGGAACTCTGTCAAGAAGAGGCGGGTGTGCTCCTTGAAGCTTTATATTGTACTTGATGATAATGACCCAAACCAAGTCCGGGTGGCTCCCTTCAGAGTTAGTGGGAAGGCTCGGCAGGTGACCTCTCCTAGGAAACCATGCAAGGTCATGTGGGTCTTGAATGTTTCCAGGTACTCTAGCGGGTCTTTGGATCCGTCGTATGCTTCCATCTAGGGGACTTTGAACTTGGGGGGAAGCAGCATATCAATGACTCCCGCGCTGATGCAGGAGGTTGGAGCTAATGTGTAACACCCCGTATTTTAGTGTATTTTAATGAAGGTTTATTTTAATTAATTTAATGATTGATTCTCTAGTTTTAGAATTTTGGGAGTTTTATAATATTATTTTATAATATTTTAGGTTGTGAAAATATTTTATTGGGCTTTCTTCTTATTAATTATTATTTCGAATTTAAATTATTATTTTTTATTTAAATTGGTTTGTTTATGGGTTTTAAAATTATTATTGTTTTATTTAAAGCATTTCACTGCATTTGATTAATTTTAATTAGTGTTATGCAATTTAATTGCTTTTTATTTTAAAGAATGTTATTACTGGAGTTTAATATTTTATTTTAATTAGTTTTGAGTTTGTTTTTATTTATTTAATTTGCTATTTTAAAAATAGTGTTTTTGAGGATCAGTTGTGACTCGAAAGTGGTGAGGATTGGACCTCATTTCTTTTCCCCCATCTTTTTTTTTCCTCTTTCCTTTTTCTCTTCCTTTTCTTTTCTTTTCTTTCTTTTTTCTCCTTCTTCCCCGTCGGTTTCGCCCAGCCCGTTTCGCACTTTCTCTCTCTCTCTCCCCGTGCTTCCGGTTTCCTCCTCCCAGCCTCCACCGCGCGCCGCCGTGGTCCTCACCGCCCGGTGCAGTCGACTCCCCACCTGCCGGCGACCTCGCAGCTCCAACCCCAGCCCCTCCTGCGCTGCCGTGAGCCGCCACGCACGGCTTGAAGCCACGCGGCCTTGTGAGCTCCAGCGCCGCCGTCCGACCACCTCCGGCCACCATTTCTTCACCACTTCTTCACCGGCCCAATACCAAGCTTTTCCACCCAAACCCAGCCCCGATCCGTCGCCGGAGCCGCCCGTGCGAGCTCCACTTCCGATTTGCTATTCTCGGCCTTAAACCACCATTTCGGCCGCCACCCACGGCCAACTTTCACTACCATTAGCTTCACCGACCTCAATAGGCCCTACCCTATCAATTTCAAGTCTTCGTTTGACTCCGTGCAAATTTGGGTTTACAGTGTATTCGGCCACAGTGTTTTTACACTGTGGAGTTGCTGATTTGGTGCTTCCAGTTCCTCCGTGATCCTCCTAAAATTATTATCAAGCGCTGTAAGTATTTCTCCAAAAGACTTTTAAGACTTTAATATATTTTTGCACTAACTTGTTTTATAAACTGTGAATTGGTTATCTGGTTGTGCTGATAACTGTTGGTTGTTGATTTCATGGCATTGTGCACGCATGCGTGGGTGTGTGTGTGTTTTAAGGAATTATATTTAAGGCTTTTTGGGTGCGTGTGTATCACCCCCAAGCCGAGATGGGATATTATCTCGGTGGAGCTCCTCTGGACACTCGGGAGCGGAATATACTGAGTGTCGTCCCCTGGGGCTTTTGCCCGGGACTTGGACGGGATGGTAGCGCTCTCGATCCGACTCCGTGACTCCTCGGGCTGGCGGGGGTCAGAGGATGCCTGGCTATGTACGCGGTGGGCGCGGAACTGGGCATCACTCATGTATCACTTGCACGGTCGTTACCCGTGGGGTGAAGATGGGAAGCCAGAGTATGTGGATGGTCCCTAGGGGAGGCCATGGTGCATACGGTTAAAATTGGAATTAAAGGAATTATTCCTGGATTTGTTAATTTGTGCCAAATGGTGTTTTTGGCGTGAGTGAGAAAATTGTGTTTTTCGAGAAATGTGTTTTCTCGGGTTTTTACGCTTGGGTCATCATGAGCATGCATAGCGTTGGTTGTTAAAATATATTTATTGTCTTTGAGTTTTCTGGGTTTTACTTACCTGCGGTTCCATTTTTGTGGAACTGTAGATTTCGATGCAGGTTTTGATGAGGCTGAGCCCGAGGATGCGGCTCCGCCTGAGGAGTAGGGACATGGCTATTTTTGTGTTGAAGATCATTTCTGCTTTTGTTATTTGTATTTTATTTGACTTGATGCTGTTTTGTAAACAAAATTGTATTATGTTGACATGTGGATTTTCAGTACTCTGATATTGTATTAAACTCTGGTACTTAGTTATTTGACTTAACCGTTCCGCTGCGTATTTTATTGTACACGTGTTGCATTGCACACACTCAGCACATGTCGATGGGGTGCGTGACCGTGTTGTCATCATCCCGGGTGTCTCGATTTCCGTGTGTGTCCGTACATGGAAGTTGGGGGCGCCACATGATGAGTAACTGGTCTACGGTTGATGGGGTGTCTATCTTCTTCTCCATTTCTTCACATTTGTCCCCAATCTCTCGGATTTTGATGTGCATCTCATGTCTCTCTTCTTCTGTCGAACCGTCTGTTGGGGCCCTTCACGAATCCTCCTGCTCGTTGCCACTTGGTTCTACTCCCCCCACCAGCTCCTCATTAGCGAGCCTGAGGGCCACGTTCTCTTGGCGGAGCATCCCATTTTCCTTTGTCAGCTTTTGTATGGTCTCCTCCATGCTTGCGAGTCTTGCTTCCATCGTTTTTTCCTCATGATCTCCCCTTCTTGTAGTTTGGGACCGTGTTGCTGCCGGCATGCAAAGTACACGCTTTTATGAAAAAATAAATCTCACAGACAGTGCCACTGTTGATGTCCTGTTTCATAGCCTGAGCAGTACCGCGAGGCCCAAGCTCAATGTCACCTGCAACTAGGAGGGAAAAGAGGCTCCGGTGACAACCAAGGTCACTTTGATGCCAAAGTTAGAGAATGATTCTATGAAGAAGGCTTAAAGATACATAATGAATAGAAAGAGTTATTAGATAGAGAGTGAGTGAGCTCCCGTAGAAGGGATAACCCTTATTTATACTTTGTTCGGATTCCATTTCTGAGGGGTATCATGGTGTGTCAGGTGTCAGACCTGCTACCACTCATTTTCCTATCGCCACAATGTCAGTCCGCGGTCTAGGCAGCTGAGGGAGATCGTGTGCTGTACTAGGTCTATCCTGCAGTCACCCTCTTTCCAGTATAAGGTGTCAGATTGTGGGTGAGCCGTGATCTGTATGTGGGGCGTTTGTTGCATGCTGGGTCTCCTGACACAAGCATTGATTGCGGTGTGCCTCGGGTCTGTCGAATCCGTGACTGGGCACGTGCTGTTGTCCGCATATAGTTGGGCATCTTGCCCAGTGCTTTGAACTTGCCAAACCCCGGGACGTTCTTCTTGGCACCTCTGAGCTTGGTGTTGATAGGCCATCCCGAGTTGGTTCACGTTCGGTACGCGACCCTTCGACCTGGGGTCTTCAGCTTCCTCCCTTGGGCCTGGAGTTCCATAGCTTGGTCTTCTTGGGATAGGCCCTTCTGGGACCGGTCATGCGCTTGGTTCCCGATCCTTTGGCCCGTGGTCTCCAGCTTCTTTTCTTGGGTCTATGATTCCATAGCTAGGCTTTCTTGGGCTCAGGCCTTTCCAAGATGGACCCTCCCTAACATTTACAATCTGGCGAACCACATCAAACCCCTTCAATTTTTTAGATTACTTTTATGTAATCTTTATATGATTGGAGTATTTCTCTTTCGAAAAATGGATGGCTACGCAGTTATTTAATCTTTAGGCTTGGTTTGGTTTCACAAACTTTTGAAACCATCTCATCCCATCTCATTTCAACAACCAAACACTAATTTCAAATTTTCAAATTTTTATCTTTTTTATTTAATTATTACCTAGTCATTACAACTTTCTCAAATTTAAATAAAACATAAAAACAATTCAATTTTTTTTTTAAAATTTCAAAATGAAAATTATATTAAAAAATTATATTATAACACTCTTTTAACTTTATAATTTTTTATTCAATTTTTTTTCTCTCATTTCTCAAAACTTCATAAAAAATTTAACTCAAATTATTTGAAATTATCTTGCTACTATTTACATATGAAAAACTCTATTTATCATCCCATATACCACACACCACACTTTTTTTTATGTTTTTCTAATTTTGTTTCTCTTATCAAATATGTGGTATATGAATGATGAGTAGAAGAATTCAATGCTCTTTAGTCTATCCTAGTGGCTAGCAGCCCAGTCTAGATAGTTTTTCAGCTAGTTTTTTCATGCTTGCTTGGAATATTGTAAAAGATGATTTGTTGGAAGTAGCTAAAGATTTTTTTGTAGGACAACCGCTTTCAACTTTTTTGGAACTATAAATTTGGTTTTGATTCCGAAGGTTGATGAGTCTTTGGGTTTTGGGCAGTTTCGACCGATCAACCTAGGTTCTGTTGTTGATAAAATTATGTCAAAGATTATGGTTTTTTGAATGGCACCGATACTTGATAAAATTATTTCTCTAGAGCAGGCATCCTTTATTCCAGGTAGAAGCATATTTGAGAATATATCGTTGGCTCAGCAACTGGTTCATGGCATCAATAGGAAAGTGAGAGGGGGTAATGTTTTGATGAAAATTGATATGGCCAAAGTTTATGATCGAGTCAATTGAAATTTTCTTCTAGAGATCATACGTAGGTTGGGCATTTCAGAGAAGTGGAGATCTTTTGTTTTTAATGTTGTTTCCTCTCCTTTTTACTCGGTTTTATTGAATGGGAATGCCAAAGGTTTTTTCAAGCCATCGCATGGGCTTCATCAAGGTGACCCCTCTCTCCATATTTATTTATTTTATCGGAGGATATTCTCTCTCAAATGCTTTATAAAGAGTCTGACTTGGGTTGGATCAATCCGTTTCACCCGAGTAGAGGTACTTTGATTTCCCATTTGTTTTATGTGGATGATATTTTGATCTTTGCTAATGGGGGTAAGACGTCTATTCAGGCTCTTATGGATGTATTACATAGGTATGAATTGATGTCTGGCCAATTGATTAGTTCGAATAAATCTTCAATGTTTTTCTCGTCCTCTATATTGGCAGCCCGGAAGAATGAATTGAAGGAGATTTTGGGGTTTTGAGGAAGGTAGTTGGCCTTTCACATATTTGAGGGTTCCTTTGATTGTGGGTTGCATGACTATCTGAGTGTTTGACTCGCTCTTGATGAAAATCTAAAAAAAAATTGGCATGGTGGAAGAGCAAGTTTCTCTCTTTTGGAGGTAAAATTGTTCTAATTAAGCATGTTTTGAATAGTATGCCTATACATATGCTTTATGTCTTGAATTTACCAAAAGGGGTGATATCGAAGATAAAGAGAATGTCTTCAAATTTTTTTTAGGGATCGTCAATGGAGAATAAAAAAAGGAAGCAGATTTCTTGGAATAAAATTTGTATGCCTGTGTAAGAGGCTGGGTTGGGTATTTGGGATTTGCACTAGGTACAAGCTTCCTTACTTATGAAATTTGCGTGGAAGATTATTAATGATAAGTTGATGTGGTCGAATTTTTTTACATCCAAATATATTGAAAACTCTCATATTTTTTCTGTTAGGCAATGTCGGACTGGGTCTCAATTTTGGAAAGGGATTGTGGATCTCTTGCCTATGGTTTTAAAGAACTCAAGACGAATTATTCGGGCAGGTCATGTTAATTTTTGGCAGGACAATTGGTTAGGAGAGGATCCGTTAATTGCTACTCTACCTGTTGTTGGGCGTTTGGAGTTGCAGGTGGCAGATGTGTTTACGGAAGCAGGGCCCTTTGAAAATGTGTTGCGGGAACTTGTTCCGAATGAGGTTCTCGACAAAATAAATGCTGCGGCTATTAAGATCAAACCGAGAATGGATGTTTGTGTGTGGCAGCCCACGGTGAATGGTAAGCTTAGCACCAAGTTTGCTTGGCATATGGTGAGACAACATGGTGCTCTTTGCCCATGGAAAAACGGGTTGTGGAAAAAGTGGATTTCAAAGAAGATAGCATTCTTTGTTTGGCGGGCTAAGAAGAGGGCTATACTGGTGGATGGCCTTATACAACAGTTAGGCATACCGATTGTTTCTAAGTGTGAGTGTTGTGAACAGCCACAACTAGAGACACTGATCACATTTATGTGGGGAGTAGAAGCTCAAAAAGTATGGCAATTCTTTGTGATTCTATGTCGAATGAGAGTACCACAGATTCGGAATTGAGAAGGTAGGATGAGTTTCTAGTGGCAGCGAGCTTCCATGTCTACGCAAGTTGGTTGGTTTCGGGGGGCTCTTCCTATTGCTATTTCTTGGGCTTTATGGAGAGCTCGATGTGCAGCTAGAATGTAAGGTATGAATTTTAATGCAGCTATTATTATTCGATCTATAAAATTTTTAATCAGTGATATGTCAAGCAAGATAAAAAAAAACTTTCGGTGCCAAGGCTCCCTTGACCGGGTGATTTTAGAGGATTTAGGCTGCCCAATTATTCCGTTTGCTACAAGGACAGCGAAACTTATTGCATGGCGACCTCTAGATAAAGGACAGGTTAAGTTGAATGTGGATGGAGGTTATTGCAGGAACCCGGGAAATTCAGGTGGGGGAGGCATTATTCGGAACTCTCAAGGTGGAGTTGTGGTGGGTCTTGCTCATTTTTATGGTCATGCGCCTAATAACATTGCGGAGTGCAGAGCTCTCCTTGTTGGGCTTCGGCTGTGCAGGCAACTGGGGTTGAGAGATGTTTTGGTAGAGTTAGACTCAATGGTCATAGTTGGGTCGTTGGTGTCGGGAGTGTGTAAGTATTGGTTTCTTTGAAATTTTTGGGAGGAAATTACAACTATTGTGGGGGAGCTTAATGTTCAATTTTTACACATTTTTAGAGAGGCAAATGTGGCAACGGACTTCCTAGCTAAACAAGGCACGTGAGGAATTATTTCAGATTTTCGTGACAACTCCTTTTTGCATGGCCCTATTCGGGGCATTATTCGGTTGGACAAACTTGGTGTTCCTTTTATTCAATGTTGACTTTGGTTATGTGGGATTGGTTGTTGGGAATTGAGGGATTTTTATTCCTGTGGTTTATGATCTCAAGGCTTTGTTTTTTAGGTATTCATTCGTCATAAATGAAGATTTTAATAAAAGCGGAAATGGGTTATTATTGGACATATGATTTTGACTCTTAAAAAAAAATAGAAATATTCAATAAATTTAAAAAGAATAAAATAAAAAAATATATAAAAAAAAATATAAAAAAATATGTGATTTGTAGTTTGTTGGGATGATGAGTAGCAAATCATTTATGTATCTCATATATGTAACCGCTTAATCCTTGCTGACACCTTTCACGGGGAGTCAAGGTCGGTTCTGTTGTGTTATTTGGGCGAAACCAAGTCTGACTTTTCAAGATTCAGCCGTTGATCGATCGATCGGACTTCTCAGCTACATCGATTGGGTGATGATGGTATGCGCCATCAAAATCTATTAGTCTTTTTTTTTTTTTTTTTTTTCACTTTCTGTAGTTATTTTGCGTGTTTGTAACCCTTTCGAGAGAAGAGCGAGAAAATGAGCTCTAGTTTGGGTTTTGATCAGGCGAGTGGAAGTGGTGATAATAATCGACTGAAACTGTATTCGTACTATAGGAGCTCTTGCGCCTACCGTGTCCGTACTGCCCTCAATTTGAAAGGTAATGAATGAACTTTGCTTCCCAACCTAATTCTAATAGTTTCTTGATCATAAGAACTCTTATTTATCCATTTTTTGTTTCAATTTACATAATAAATTGAAGGGTTGAAATACGAGTATAAAGCAGTTAACTTGTTGAAGGGAGAGCAATTCAGTCCAGGTGATTTTGGCTTCTCTTTTTGTTCTTCTAGGATCCAAATCTTATGCATGTATTCTAGTTTGTCAATCGTCAGCATGAGCGCTGTTGCTCTGCATGTATTCTATAATTTCAATGTTTATCATAACGAAAGAAAAAGAAGAAGAGAATAACGCACTTGAAAATCATTCTCTCTTTCGCTGTATAGAGTTTACAGAGCTCAATCCTATTGGCTATGTGCCAGTGCTCGTGGATGGGGACATCATAGTTTCCGACTCTTTTGCCATCATAATGGTATATCATTACCAGGATTTCACAATTTCTTTATCTTCTGTCTGCACGTTTACATCTTTCCTCCAACTATTCTTGTTGTAATTTGTAATGTATACAGTATTTAGAAGAGAAATATCCTCAGCATCCTTTGTTGCCTCAAGATCTTCAGAAAAGAGGCATCAATTACCAGGTAATATTGCATCTTGTTTGTTGATAATAATTATTATCAGCATATTTTGTGTTATCACATTTTTTTTGATCAAATTCCTTGTGCTCAAACTAATAGATTTCAATAGTGTGAAGTATAATTCTTTGTACGATGAAAAATCTAAGATCATCCCATGCTCCCCGAGCTCTACATCTTACATTAAATGCTATTGTTAAAAAAAAGTGACATATTCCTTGGCTATTGAAGTCATTATCTCAAATATATGAGATTGTTGCATATATTTGTAACATCCCTTCCCGTAGGTTAGGAATATTACGAAACATTTATACATAATGCCCGGTAAAGAGATTCATATCTTGAATTACTTCATTTTATTGAAAAGCATCAAAAACATAAAAATTGAACTGAACATAATTGTTTTGGAACTGAACGTAAAGTAAAAAGAACATAAACTAATCCTATGAATGACATANAAAAAAAAAAAAAAAAAAAAAGAAAAAAAAAAGAAAAAGAAAAAAAAAAGAGTCGTATACTTAGTAAGTAGCACATCATACCGTAAAATATAAATTAACTTAGCATAGACTTAATTTTTGAAAGACTCTTCATACATACATACATACATCATTATGGATTAACATAGCATATCTATTCATCATTAAGATTAGTGGAAACATACATAATCATGGCAAACATGTAACGTGAATGCGTAAATAATTTGTTTATCTTGTCTTTTACTTATTATATGGTGAATCACGCTTGAGTCTGTGACACCGCATGGCTTATCTTGTAGTGAAACATGCTTGAATCCTTGTTTTACTTAATCTTGCTTAACTTGTCGTAACATGGAGTTAAACACGCTTGAGTCTGTGATTCACCTAACTTGCTTAACTTGTCATAACATGGAGTGAAACACGGTTGAGTTCGTGTTTTACTTAACTGGCATAACATGGAGTGAAACATGCTTGAGTTCGTATTTAACTTAACTTGCATAACATGGAGTGAAACACGCTTGAGTCTGTGTTTCACTTAACTGGCATAACATGGAGTGAAACATGCTTGAGTTCGTGTTTCACTTAACTTGTGGTTAACCACGTTTGAGTTAGTGGCACCGTCTTAGCATAACTTGTGATAACATGCTTTGGTCCGTGTCACCTTAAGACTTCTTATCTTTGTTAATATGCATGAGACTTTATTAGGCTTCATGAACTTTTCTAACATGGCATACTCTTGTTCATGACATAACATAACATGACATATTCTTGTACATGGCATAACATAACATGGCATTTTCTTGTACATGGCATAGCATAACATGACATGACATAACATGATCTGAACATTTTATGACATTCCATGGTATACATGATCTAAGTACTACATAAGCATGGCATACATGATCTAAGTACTACATGAACATGGCATAAATGATCCAAGTACATGAACATGGTATACATGATCCAAGTATTATATGAACATGTCATACATAATCTGACCATTCTATTACATGGTATACTTGACTTAAATTACTACTTGAACATCTCATGGCTTCCATGTGATTTTAGTAACATTCAATCCATCAAACAACAAATTCATTCATTCAAGCATAATCTCATATTTCATCAAAGATTGTGAAAGGAGTCTAACATTGACTTGTCTCTTAGCGTAGCATAAATAACCATCATAAGCACATCATATTTTCATATATAAGGATAATATTCATAGTACGCATACATTTATATGATCATACTATTTACCTCTTAGCGTTGCTTCCTGATTCCCACTTTGTAGCGTGCTACCTATATGAGATACTAGATGTTACTAATTCCTTAGTGAATGTGTCTAGCGTTCTAGTTACTTACAATCATACCATAGAGATAATTTAATACATATTCAATTAAAGATTACTACATATTGATATTATTCAAAACCCATAACATATCCTTTTAAAAAATAACTTAATAATTGTATTAAAATATAGGAAGGCCTAAGGTCAATAGGGAAAACAGTCCACTTTAAAAGAACAAGGTTTCTTGAAGAGGATTTACAGAAGCCTGTAAGCGTTAGAGGTTTTAAGGGTATTTTGGGGAAACATCCTAATGGGCATGGGTATTTTGGGAAGACTGGATATAAATGAAAATATAGGCTTACGGGGGAGAGGCTCTCATCGCGTAATAGAGGGACTGGACTTAAGAATAAGGGTTTTGCTAGATACAACCGGCCTGCGAAACTGTAGTGTGACCGGTTGTTTATTTCAAGAAAAAAAGGGACCCACCGCTGCTCATGCCGGACAAGCTCAACGATTGGCTTTTCCATCTTACTTGAGCTGTAGACTGTACTTATGGTAATATCTTCTTTTCTCTTGCTTTCATTTTCACCATGAATGTCAATAGATTTACCTTGATCAAAGCTCTCCATATGCGCATGGTTGGAGTATTATCTCTTTATTATTTGCCCAAAAAGAGGATAGAAACTTTAATAAATAAGTTGACTGATACTTTTACTTGAGATTAAAAAGAAACTGCGAGTTCCCCTAACATGCAATCGGCAATAGAGAACCTTTTTTCTTCTTTTCGTGCTTTTTTGTGGCTGCTCATGGGTTTGCCACCTGTTCTTCAATTTCAGTATTTTCATCGTTGTCTAATCTTAAATAACAGTTGGCCATTCTCAATTTTGTTTTTCTCATCGAGGAAAGGATCCATTAACCCAACAGGTAATGCATTAACCCAACAGCATCATTCAAGCTTGAGGCTTGACATGTTCCAAAAAAATTGGGAAACTGAAACTAAGGACATCTAATTAACTAGGTGATTGGAAGTGCGAAACTGTAGTAGTCTACATTCAAGAATCTGCAATGGTAACCTCAACCTCCACACTAGGTTCAATAGCGATAGAGGTGGTCTGCTTAACAACATCAGGGAAGCTGAAGAGATCAATTACTCTTTTGTGGACACGAAGCTCAAATCTGTCCCAAGTGTTGGTGCCTTCCCCGCAAGGGGACTTCCTGGTGGTAATGTGCAGAACCTTGGTGGGCATTCTCACTGGTCCCTTAACCCTCAAACGCTTGTCCTTGGCACCACGAACTAAATCCGCACAAAATTTCTCGAGATTCTTGACGTTCTTGGAGGAGAGGGTGATCCTGATCTTGTGAATCTGCTCCTGGGGTTCATCCACACCCTGCTGCTTCGGCAGCTTCATTGTGTAAGCCATCTTTTCTTGCTTCCGTTCTAGGGGAGCGAAAGAGAGAATAGGACCCTAGCGGAGGTGTGGAACTCTGGTTGGGGTGGCCGAAGCTACTGACAATTCCTGCTGCCGGTGCCTTGCCACCTCTCTTTGGAGCTATTTGTGCGGCTGTGAGATTGGAAGCCTCGTTGGTTTACCCCTGTAGTCTGCGAACATCAAGGGGGAGAAGACAAGTTGACGTGCGAAGAAGCTAAAGAGGGAGGGAGGGAGGGAGAAATGAAATCTCGAGGGAGGGAGGGAGAAATGAAAGGGGAAGGAAAAAATAAAATATGTGTACATGCCGGTTGCATGAAGGCGGTTGTATGTATCATTTTTGTAAGAATAAAGGGAGTGGTTGTGCGATGCTCATCGAGAGGAGGAGGCTGAGATGACGGCGGCTCTGGGTGGTTGGGAGTGTCCAGCGGTGCAACTGGGAGGTCCCTATGGTGGTGCGACACCTAGAGAGGGAGAGAGAGGAGTTTTAGAGAGAGATGGAATTGAAAACTTAAATCATTGAGAGGGAGGAATTGTGAGTGCGACGGCAGTGGCTTACCTGAGGGAGTGGGTGAGACGGGACTAAGTTGGCCGGCCGTTTCTGGCACCATGGGTGGTGCTCCGATGTCCTAGGGTGGTCGGCGGTGGCTGGGCAGAGTATCAAGCTTATGCAAAAGTGAGTTCTTCCTCCAGGTATTTTTGTGTGTTTAATTCAGAGGGTTTTGTGGGATTTTATAGATGATGGGGAGGGGAGTGGTGTGAGTCCTTAGGAGATATGCTAGTGTTTGATGTTGGCTACACTTTGGAAATTATTCCTACGAGGATACAAATACCGAGAGGATTTTGAAGAGTTTGAGTTTCGAGTTTAGTTTCAAACTAGGAACGTATTTAAATATGGAACCTAATGGATGACTATACGAAGACTTTGATAGGGAAGGAATCACTATTTTAATTTATCTATTAGTATATTTAATAAAATAACTAAATAAAAAATAATAATACTAATTTTAAGCCCTAAATTTGGCCCCGTATGTTACAATATTGGTTGTAAATAACAATTCTGAATACCATTTACCTGAAGTGACTTGGGTCCTCACATATAATAGTGATTCATAGAATGTTTTTTTTTTATTGGCACCGGTTGTCTGAGAACAGCATCCCCGACTAATCCCGGGGGTGCACAGGCGATTCCTAGGGACTTATAATCATGTCATGAATAAGAAAGGTGCTAGAAGTGGGTTTCATAGCACCACACATAAATTTCAAAGAAAGTTGGTAAGTATTTTAAATCATAAATGAAAGAGTATTGACAAATGGATGAAGATAAGCTTATGTCTCAATGAATGGGGCATGTTGGAGATCGCTACACACTTTCATGGCTCATGGCGTTATTTGGAACAAAAAAAAAAAAAAAAAGGAAAAAATAGCAATGTTAAAATCAGTAGTTAAAATTTAAATCTTCTCTACGAGAGAAATAGTCGAGAGTTTCAATTGCCTGGGAATAGCAACTCTTTTGAGACATTTTGGAAACAAAATGGTGATGACCTATATCCATGCTCACTAAGCTGAAGGCTACCCCTGTCCTGTATGATAAGATTTTCACCCATTTGAAATGGGGAATTGGTGCAGAACCTTCAGATAGGAAACACCTTATGGGTTGGCTGTGGACACTTAACAGTGCTTTAAGCTTGTAAAGATTGATGGAAAAACCTTGGACATACATTTATCATTGACAACCAGATGCTTTTATTGGTCCTATTTGTTAGATTATATTTTTCAGCTTTTCACCTGAGCTTACTGAGAAAAAAGTCATTTAGCAGAGCTTCAATGTATAAGAGCACTTATAAAAAAAAAGAGCTCTAGGTTTTTTCTTTCAGATCTAAAAAGTTAACACTCCCACCAAAGATGATCTATCAAGTATAGGCATGCTATTGAGGCATAGACTTGGTGGGTGTGCCAATGTTTTAAATTTTGTACCGTACCGGCCGGTACGGCCAAAATATTTCATTTCTGTAGTGTAGCCGGTATAGAGAAGGGTATAGTTTCGTACCGATCAGAATTTTGGCCGTTTCGGCCCATTCTGGCCGATATTTCAGCCTTCACTTTTTTTTTTTTTTTTTTCATTTCTTCAAATTGCAAGCTTATTTTTTGACCCCACAATTCAGACCAGACTATTTATAATTTATATCTATTTATATATAATTTATTCATATATAGACTATTCCGAAACGGTACCGGTACTGAAATATCTTGTTTCAATGCCTTGACCAAAACGGTCACCGATATGGTATTCAAAACATTGGGGTGTGCACCTAAAACAAAACCTAAAACAAAGAGGATCTGTGAAGTATAGGCATGCCTCAATTTGGTTATGTTGGAACAATTTGGTTATTGACTGAATGATCTTTTGATAGGACCATAAACCTGATCTTCCACGTAGTTAATAACATGTGATTGCACCTAAAACGGTCTCTGGAGCTGCTGTTGGATCACAAAATTGAAATCCTGACTGTTTCCTTCCCTATCCATCTCACTTGATACTCATGCAGATACCTGCTCTCTATTTTATATTAACAAAGCATATGGACAGCATATACTATCAAACCTGGGTACAACTTGACGAGGATATCATGTCTACTATGATTAGTCTTAAGTAGATTTTCATGTGTATGGGTTCCCGAATACATAGTTGACACATCTGCACATAGTTGTATCTTCGTGATGGACTGCTGTTTTTTACTTTTGAACGTGGTAGATAATAAATATCAGACTATAGATATAATTCCCTCTCCAGTGATGTAATTGGGCACATTTTTATTTTTATTTTTTTGTCATATCTATTATTCTTAATATTCTGATGTCTTTGGAATTACTTTTCTGATTCATACACTGATGGGCTGCCTTTGTCACCTGATATATAGGCTGCCAATATTGTTTCCTCAGGCATACAGCCTTTTCAAAATTTAGCTACACTGGTACGTATCCAACTATGACTTTTGTGGCTATGCATTTATTTGTTAAATTTAAAGTGGTATTTTCCTGAGATTGTTGGAGCATAGAGTGTTACAATATTTTTGTGCTGTTGCTTTTCCCGTTTGCAGAAATACATTGAGGAGAAAGTTGGTCCTGGTGAGGACCTTTCCTGGGCTAAGCATCATATTACAAAAGGCTTTGCAGGTAAGTTTTCATTAGGCTGCCATTGAACCTAATTTCTTCTTCCTACTTCCCTGAAACCTCAAAGAGATAGGCAGAGGAGAGTTAGAGATAGATATAAGATTAAGGAAATACCTATTAATACATTGTTTTATCGTTAAACAAGACTTTATTGATCATAAGAATAGGCAAGAGCCCTTGTATATGGGACATATACAAGAGCAACACATAAGTGTGCTAGTTTAGTGATACAAGAAATTCATAAAAAGTCATGTCATGAAAATCAATTAGAATCGACCAATGGAGTAAAGTATTGAAAAGGAAATTTCTAAGCTCATCCATTGACAGCTCTTGATCTTTAAAACTTCTTGCATTCCTCTCTGTCCAAATACACTACCATAAACATATTGAAACCATCTTTTTGGTGCAATTTGAGAGTTTCCCGAGTGCCTCTCTAAGAAGCTAGGAGGTCAATTACCCTTCTCAGTGTCACCCATGTTAATCCCATCCGAGCAAAGACTTCATTTTACAATGTCCATGGCAATCTCACAATGAAGTAGTAGATGGTTGACAGACTCTCTGCTCTTTTTTGCACGTATAACACCAATTCATGACTATACTTCGACATTTGCTTAAGTTGTCTAGAGTGAGCATCTTCTCCAAGGAAGCCGTCCATGTAAAAAATGTTGCCTTTAGGACCTTTGTCTTCCAAACACTATTCCATCAGAATGGATTTGTATTGTGCGTTGTCATGGCTTGGTAGAAAGAGCGGACTATGAACTTCCCTTTCTTAGAGGAGCACACAAAAATCTTGTCTTTGACTCACTCCAACAAACGGGTGGAGCTTGGGGTGGCAATTCGTGTTTGCTAGTCGTGTGTGTTTAGTCATGGGTATTCAACTATATATGTAAACCCAACCCGTTTAGCTAAATGTGCCAAACTTTTTAATCCTAACCCGACCCATTTAAATAACGGGTCGTGTCGTGTCACTCATTTTGACCTGTTTAATAATTAATTATAAATAGGTTAACGACACGACTCATTTCAACCCATTTCATGTAAATGCATAACCCATTTGACCTGATTAACATGATTTCACATAAAAATTAAAATTTATATTTATTAGTAGCCACAATATCTAAACAAAATAATAAGACTATCTATTAACAAAAAAAATATCACTATTTTTTAAATTTTAACCTATAATAAAACCAATATTACAGACCCTACAATAACAAATATGAGCATATGTAACACTCCCTTCCTGTAGGATAGAGATATTACTAAAATTCATGACATAATGCCTGGTAAAGAGATTCATATCCTGAAATACCCCATTTATTGAAAATCATCAAATTATTAAAACTGAATTGAACATGATTGTTTCGAAAACTGAACGTAAAGTAAAAGAACATAAACTAATCCTGTGAATGACATAAAAGAAATATAATTCTTGTGTGAATATCACTTATTCCTTTCTAAGTTTTTGTTCTAGATCTACTCCTGGCCATCCAGTTTTGCGTCATCATAATCTCTATTTGTGACAATTAGACTTAGAAAAACACAGGAAGACAAACAAAATGAGTCTAATACTCAGTAACTAGTACATCATACCGTAAAATATATTTCAGCTTAGCCTAGACTTAATTTCTAAAGACTTTTCATACATATATCATCATGGATTAGCACAACATATTTATTCGTCATTAACATGAGTGGAAACATACATAATTATGGCAACATGTAACGTGAATGCATAATAACTTGTTTATCTTGTCTTAACATGAAGTGAAACACGCTTGGGTCCATGTTTCACCTAACTTGCACAACATGGAGTGAAACACGCTAATTGAGTCCGTGTTTCACTTAACTTGCATAATCTAGAGTGAAACACGCTTGAGTCCGTGTTTTGGTTAACTGAGTAATATGGAGTGAAACACGCTTAAGTCCATGTTTTGCTTAACTGAATAACATGGAGTGAAACACGCTCGAGTCCGTGTTTCGCTTAACTGAATAACATGGAGTTAACCA